>MKEJ01059410.1:0-11984 GCA_001753735.1 Embelia ribes
ATGTTGAAAAATATTGATATTTAGTGCATAATTAATGGCTTTATATCTAAAAATGTAATAAGAAATTATTTTAGTTGACATGTAATCTTCATTGCAATAACTAAAATTTTGTTGATACTGAGTGATTAAATTTTAAGTTTTTTTATTTATAAAAATGGCCCTTTGTTTAGGATTTTTGGATTAGGCATTTTTTGACTCTAGTTATAGATTAGATTATGTGGGGAGCAAAATGAGTCGCTCTGGGCCTGGTATACTCAGCTCACCCATCCGGATTGGACCTGGGGTTACCCTATAGCAATTCTGGAAAATTTCTATTCGGTGTATCTTTGCAGTTAATTTTTAAATTAGTTGTTGACATTAAATAAAAGAAATATTTAACCTTTCTTTTAAATATACTTTTAATTTTAGCCGTTGATTGAAAATTTTGCAGCCTAAATGGACCGGGAAGCCATTCATAACTTAAGATCGTGCCCCCATAAACATCATTGGTTATCAATTTTATTTTTATTTTTTTCTTGAATATAAACATGGCAATTGAAACGGAACCCGTGGGTATTTATATGAACACATCCCGATTTTGATGGGAAAAATCCGATTTCAGTGTGTTTGGGTTCGGGGGAAACCCACTTGTCAAAGGCACCCGCCGGGGGGGGGATTAGGGTTCCATATGATACTTCCACTGTTAATGTGCCTTGCAGTTTTTCTTTTGAAAAATCATTATTGTTTCTTTGGCGCAGGGCGTGGAAATGGGTTTTTTCAAAACATGTATCTGGGCGGGGTGGGGGCCTGGGAAACCTGATCCCCAACGGGGGTGGGGATGGTTACCCAATTTTCAAAACCGCCAGGGATCAGGGGCGAGAGCGGGGCGGGGATTTTTCAAGGAGTCGGGGGTATGGGAATGGTAAAACCTGCCCCCGCCCCGCTCTGCCCTGTTGCCATGCCTACTTGGTCTTATTGCCTACTTGTGTTCCCCATGATGTGTGTGTGAAATTCTTTTTGTCCTCTTCTGTATGATGTCTCCAGATTTTTCCTATAATTGCCAACTTGTCTTTTCCGTGGCTGTGTGCTTCAAGAATTTCGTCTTTTCTTCTATAAGATGTTTTTAGAGTGTCTCCATGACGTCAAAAGTGTATCCATGGATGCTTTTTTCGTCTGCTTAAAATTTGATCACTTTTTACAATTGCAGGCTTCAGGGTAAGTCGCAAGTAGTGCAAGATGAATTGCTGAGGCTTGGCGAACAAATGATTAATAGTGCTGAGGGTACACGAGCTTTAGCACTGGAGCTTTGCCGTGAATTCGAAGACAAATTTTTGCAACATATCACAACTGGTGAGGTGAGAAAAAAGAGAGTTCTTATCAGATAATACATATTATCATCACTGCGTACTTTTTGAATTGATGTTTATGATTAAATCGCTTTCTTAAAAAAATCAGACTGTCATATTTTCAGAATTTGAATAATTCAATTCTAAATATTGGCAGAGTTCTTGAATATTTAGGAGATCTTGTCCAATGGACAACTCGACATTAATGAAGCTAATCTGTGTTGTGTTTTAGAACATTCATCATGTATATTTGTTCGAGATAATTTACACTCTTTGGGCATTTGTGTATATCCTGTGTAGGGGGATAAATTCTGATAATCATGAAAACATATTATGTGGCATTGTAGTTTTAAGGGTTTCGCTTTCGTAAAATTTGAATTTCTACTCTGGTCTATTTGTAAAGACAGGATTTTGGTGAAATTTTTTGGGGTGCATGTGTTCTGCTTGAAACATGATAGTAGTAGACACCTGAATGATCTAGCAAAATCTGTCATCTATTTGTTGTCTCCCCTGCAAGATGTTCTTCTGCCCATTCTGAATTTCTGTTGTCAATTTCTATTGCAGGGTAGTGGTTGGAAAGTTGTTGCTAGTTTCGAAGGGAACTTTCCAAACAGGATCAAACAGCTCCCATTAGATAGACATTTTGATCTAAATAATGTCAAAAGGGTTTGTATCTTCATTTATTCTAAACACTTGATAATTTCCCTATTTAACTGCTGTTTTTGTTCCTCTGTGTTGACCCTTTTGTTGCTTGCAGATTGTGCTTGAAGCTGATGGTTATCAACCATATCTAATTTCCCCAGAGAAAGGATTGAGGTCTTTGATAAAAGGAGTTTTAGAATTGGCAAAGGAACCTGCACGACTTTGTGTTGATGAGGTAAACATTAGTAGATGTTTAGGCTTTCTCTTTGCTGGGATGTGATTTTTGGTGGACCTTTTTGTATGTTCCGTATAGTGGATTAGACTCCCATCAACGTATGCACTGTGAAAATTGATATGTGATAGCAGGTCTTGTCTTCCACATATGTCTTGAATACTGTAAATAATGTAGTGTTTTTGTTCCTTTTTCTTTTAGTAGTACCATGACGACATAATTTTTAATACCCTTGTTAGGTGCATCGTATACTTGTCGATATAGTTTCGGCTGCTGCAAATGGTACACCCGGTCTTGGAAGATATCCTCCTTTTAAAAGAGAGGTAATTATTTCTTGCATCTTTCCATTGTAGTGTATGTGACTTGATGTCTTCATTTTTTTTCCTAGTAATAATCCATTTTTAGTAATATAAGTAGATTGTGGCAATTGCAACTGCTGCATTGGAGGGTTTTAAAAATGAAGCAAAGAACATGGTGGTTGCACTTGTAGATATGGAGCGTGCATTTGTTCCTCCTCAACATTTCATCCGTTTGGTGCAAAGGCGGTAAGCTCAGCACTTAGACCCCAGAAGTGTTATTCATTTATTGTTGTTCTAATTTTGACATTTTCCAAGTATTGATATACTCTTTTTCTGATGATACACTTCATTTGAATCCTTAATTTATTGTGGTGTTGGTTTTGTCATGTTTTGGTTCAAGTGTTTCTCGTTTGCCAGTTGTAAAGTTTCTAAATGCTCTACAATTTACTATTGCCCTGTGGCAGACTGGTTTCGTTTTGTTTTGATTCAATCACTTGTTTAAAATATGAATCCATTAACATGAAATTTTATATGACACGAATATTCGAAGCTAAGTATGTGCGTACGTGGCTTCCTAGATCAACGTTTTTAGACCTTCTCTTCACAGGTCAGGTCAGAAGTTCAGATCTAGCTTGTCATAGAAAAGATAATTTTTGTAGGAGCCCACAGTTTTCTTGCTGCCTTTCACCGCATGCTTAAATATAGCTGAACCCAGACTGGACAAGCTATGCCACATGCTAAATGCAGTGTCCTATATGCTGCTACGAAGATCCCAAAGCATTGCCCCATGCAACCCTACCCTGCAGTCTAAACTGCCAACTGAAGCCGTGTGGTATATTCCCCAATAGGATGACCGGAAAAAGAATTTCTTAGAAGAAAAGGGTCATTATGACGCTTTCTTAGAAAGCCAAAGTAGAAAAAGTTGAAACTATATGCATAGACGACTAGCTCCTAATGTACTGTAATTCTTAATAGTATTCCATTTATGCTCACTCGATGTAACGGTGCTTGGAAAAGTATACAATCAAATCAGGCCAACAATCTCAACGAGTTATTGCAATAATCAGAGACCGACTTCGGGCATAATTGGCATGGCGAGATTATGTGGTCCACTTTAAGTCTGTTAAAAAGTTCATTTGAATTTTCTTTATGATAGATAGCCTAGAACATGGGTCATGGGTTTCAGATATTTATCCTCTTCATAAAGCTTGTAGTGAAGGTACTATCCTCTGTGGATAGGAATGAGGTCCTTTCTTGTGTTCTCAGGTATCCTTGCCATCAATACCATCTTTTTATACAAGTGGAAGCCATATTCTCAATTTTTTTACCTGGAAAACATGTACGCTTTGTTGATCCTTTGACACGTGTATGTGGCAGCCATACTGCTCATTCTTTTGTTTTTTTCTTCTTACGTAATTAGGTTGTGTGGCACATTGGTGATATTTAGTTGACTGTATGAGATATTTTAATATCTATTTCAATTAATTAATGTTTTATTGTTTTTAGAATGGAAAGGCAACGCCGGGAAGACGAGCTAAAGACTAGATCTTCTAAGAAGGGACCTGATGCCGGGCAATCTATACTAAATAGGGTTTGTTCACCTTCTCTTGATGCACATATTGTGTTGTGCTTGTGTTACTTCAATCTTGTTTTTATGTTAGACCTTGGTTTTCCTACTTGTTTTCTTGATTATATTCTGTTTCACTTTAGGCCACTAGTCCTCAAACTGGTGGCCAGCAAAGTGAAGGGAGCTTAAAGTCAATGAAAGATAAACCTGGACAGCAAGATAAAGATGGACAAGAGGGATCAGGCTTGAAAGTTGCCGGGCCTGATGGAGAGATAACAGCAGGTGTGTTGGTCGTGATGTTCGACTATATTTCTCAAAAAGTTTATGTTGTTTGACTGGAGTGTCTTTTTAGACATTTTTTAATCAGTCACAGTTAATTTTCAATTGTTTTATTTCAGATCTTCTTGTTTTGTATTATGTCACCAAGTGTACTTTACATGATTGGTTAAGACTGGCATGTTTGATTGTGTTCTTCTCGTTTTGTGGTTCCATGTATCTGTAAAACCTGTTCCATAGAAGGTTTTGTTTTCTAGTGTTTGGGAAACTAGGCTTCCAAGGAAAATCCATCCTCGAGAAGGTTCTCAAGTGCTGAATATTTTCCCAGAGATGAAAATTTTATTAGAAACCATTTTAGAGAAAATTTTCACTTCTAGCTAGTTTCAACCTAATGGAACTTTAATTTTTTTGAAAAATTATACAGTTAACTGAGGAATTTTAATATGCATCTTTTGCAGATAGATAATTATATCACGAAAGAAATAAGAAACTGAGCCAGGTTTCCCAAAATTTGTTATGTTGCGCCAAATTAAAGTCTAGGGCATCGTTGAATATCCATTGCTTATTGTCTTCAGGCAGGTGTATTATGTCTTTTACACCCTTATTTTTTCATATCTTAGTTAGTTGGTGAAAGACTCAATTGTTAATCTAGTATAATCAAGGGAATTTTGACATGAAGAAATATGTGTGGGCTGTATTTATCCTCATATACAGAAACAATGTTGTGTTACTAGAAGGAAGTCTTTGCCAGTTTTTGTACTTACTATTACCCACATCTGACCTGTTTGTATGGAAAGTTCTTTCCTCATATGTTGCCTTTTTCTTTCCGCATATTTTCCCCTATATGTATTTTATGTTGTAGGACAACATGTTCATCTTCTAATCATAGAGTTGTGCCGTTGCAGGCTTTTTATTGAAAAAAAGCTCGAAAAAGGAGGGATGGAGTAAAAAATGGTTTGTTTTAAATGAAAAAACTGGAAAGGTTTGTAGTCAGCTATTGGAGTGTACTTCAGTACTTAGTTATGCTATCAGCTTGTTGGAGCTAATGAAATTGTTTATAAGCTAATAATAATTCCAACACCATGTCGATTTTTTCAGCTGGGCTACACCAACAAGCAAGAAGAAAGACATTTCCGTGGCGTCATCACCTTGGAGGTATTGATTGCTATAAGCAGTTCTTTAACTGTATAACATCTATAATATTTGGTTTATTTTACCTGGAAGTAGATTCGACGATGTTTCCATTTTCTCTTTAGGTTTCCGTGCCCCATAGAATCGAGGCATTTGCCAATTGCCATGAATATCTTATGTGAGAAGATTGGGTAATATCAATTAGAGACGGCATTGTGCTCTGTAGGATGCTTAGGGGAGTCCCCTCATGTTTTCTCTTAATTCTGTCGAGTGTGGAAGCTAATTGTATCTGCTGAATATTAGAGAATAGAGATAACCTTCTTTTTTTCTTCTTCCATTTATTGGATAGTCTCAGTTCGGGTTGGAAATGGTATATGTTTGGTTGCAACTCAGACTACAATTTTTTGTTTTATTACTTAAAGATTGAAATATTCAGTAACATCCAAAGTCTTGGTTCCTTTCTCTTCAAGTACTCATCCTAAATGAAGCACTGAAGCTATTGCTGAAAGCAGGCTGAGAGACGCGTCATGTGATGCAGTCTCTAAAACGTTAGTTTGTACTTATTACTGTTGTATTGGAGCTGGCGGCTGCAAGGAGGTTTATATATTTCTGGATGTTCATAACGTGTACCTAGCATGAACAGGGTCCATGAAACACATGTAGGCTGAGGAGCGGGGGTTGATATATGACTCATGATATTTTTGAGGTTAACGTAAGATAAATCATGGTTAACTAGGGCATAACAAAAATATTTTTCTATCAGCAGATATGTGAGTTTATATTATCTGATGTCCTTCAGGAATGTAATATTGAAGAAGTGTCTGACGAGGAAGAGGTACCACCTTCAAAAAGCTCAAAGGACAAAAAAGCAAATGGACCAGATTCTAAGAAAGCGCCTCCGCCCAGTCTTATATTCAAGCTCACTAGCAAGGTCCAATACAAAACTGTTCTCAAAGGTAAATAATTTCATTTGTATGCAGTCTTGTTTGAACTTTCCTTTTTCTGGTTAATTCAACCAGATGCATGCTAAGCTTTCATCAACTTTGCAGCTCACAGTGCTGTTTTGCTAAAGGCTGAGAATGTTGCTGACAAGGCTGAGTGGTTGAAGAAGTTGGGGAATGTGATTTCCTCTAAAGGAGGTCAAATCAAGGGTGAATCTGGTCCTTCAATGCGACAAAGTCATTCTGATGGTTCCCTTGTGAGTTATCTTGTTCTTTTCTTTTGCTTGTGCTAGTATTCCAAACAAATTCCTTGTGTCAAATATTGTTGTGTTTTATCTTATTAGAAATGTATTTTTGGTACTTTAGATGCAAATATTTCTGTTAAGAAAAACTGATGAAAAGAAAAATGTCTTCCGTGAACTTTTGTGTAGCAATTCTTTTCTTCTGGTACATCCCCCTGTCACAAATCCTTAAACACCAAAATGGCATTAGAGTTTCCCAGGGTTCCGCATTTTTTAGGGGCTGCTGTCCATATCTCCCAACATTTGAGTCTGAAGTTGGTGCCTGCGAGTTGAAATCTCAGTTTGTTAATAACAATATCTTATGGTATGTATTGGGAGTTGGGGATCTGAACCAAGTTGGTTTGGGAAGAATTCAAATCCTCTAATGATAAGATTTGAAAGTATGATCATTGATTACCTTAAAACAATGGCATTAAATCTTCAAAATTACAAGTATTGTAATAATGACTTCAACTTCATGAACGAGCTACCTATCTATAGTGTATTTGCATCTCTGAAATTCTTGTTTCTAAGGGAACTTGTTTATCAAATTGGGCCTTATCGCTTATTTCAGAGCAAAAATTCTATTTTATTGCTTGATAGTTTCGTTATGTGTCTTAGATTCTTATTGACCTGCTTGATTTAGGATACAATGGTCAGGAGACCTGCTGATCCCGAGGAAGAACTTAGGTGGATGTCCCAAGAAGTCCGTGGATATGTTGAAGCTGTTCTAAACAGTCTTGGCGCTAATGTTCCCAAAGTTGGTTCATTTTCTTTGGCATCTACCTTTACCCTTTTAGTTTCCCATGCTTCCGTTTTATAAAAGTGCTTCATGTATTCTTTCCTGCAGGCCGTAGTTCTTTGCCAAGTGGAGAAATCCAAGGAAGACATGCTGAATAAATTGTATAGTTCAGTCAGGTAAGGCCTATTCTTGGTTGACCTTATATAAGAACAGCTTCGGACACTTTAAAATTTGTTTTACTCAGTGACATATCAGTCATGTATTACCATCGTAATTTCTAATGGCGGTCTCCTTTCTTCCTCCTTAATGGAGAAGACAGAAATACATAAAACTGCGCCAAAAATTGGCTTATACTTTACTTTTTAAGGGCAAAACTTCTGATTAAAGAGCATATGGATCAACTGCAATTCAAATGGTTGATTTTTATAATTTAATTTGATGCTTTTTTTAACTTTCTGTCTGGCTTAAAATTCTGCTGGATGTATAGTTCTCAGAGCTCAGCAAGGATTGAGGAGTTACTTCAGGAGGACCAAAATGTGAAGCGGAGGAGGGAGCGTTATCAGAAACAGTCTTCTCTTCTTTCAAAACTCACCAGACAACTCAGCATCCATGACAATCGGGCAGCTGCTGTCTCTGGATCCATGGATGGTGGTAGTGGATCAGGTGAGGGAAAAGCATTTATGTGTAGTGGTACTGTTAATATATGGAATCACAACTGAATACATTCTGTGTTTTGCTCAGTGTTTTATCACACTTCATAGCCTAGAACTTCGCGAACACCAAAATCACTTGTTTTTTATACTTCTAAGTGTTATTCAAGAAGAGCTTGTTTTGAAACAATGTATCAAAAACTCCATTGAAAATGGGGAATTTAAAATCTGAACTCACTGTTTCAAAGGGATTTCAAGCAAAAATTTTAATCAATTCTTTTTCTGAGGAAAAACAAAGCTAAAAATGAACACACCATTGAGAATGTCCATTTCGAAAGTGGGCTTATTTTGGGAGATAGGTTGAAAGTTGGAACAGGTTTGTTTTGATAACTAGACTCGAAAATAGTCTATATTGGTGTTTTTTTTTTCCCCCTAGAATTCAGTCTTTTGTCTTGCAAATTTGAGGGCTGCAAAGGATCTGTTCCATCATCCTCTTCTCCTCCCTCTGTCTTACACTTTGTATTGATCTGTTTTCAGCTGAGAGCAGCCCAAGAACTAGTGGGCCTGGGAATGACTGGAGAAATGCTTTTGATGCAGCCGCCAACGGTCCCACTGACAGCTTATCTCGATATGGATCCAATGGTCAGAGTCGGAAATATAGTGAACCCGATCAAAATGGCGATAGCAGTTCAAGGTCTAGCGGCCGACGCAGCACCCCTAATCGGATGCCGCCTGCACCGCCTGGTTCATCCTACAATTATTAGCAAAGTTCCATGGGCCGATATTCGATTCATGTATTCTTGGTTGGGGAGAGTTTCTCTCTCCCTCTATATCTATACCTTTGAGCTCTTACTCTGGAGCGCTCTTATTCTGGAGCTTAGATAAAGCTGTGATAGTAGATTTTGTAGAACTGGAAATTTCTGTCCCCTGAAAAAAACCCAGAAAAAGAGACATTTAAAATTCATCTTTGTAGATATATATTGCAGACTTATACAATATTATGCTTTATTTGGTTTTAAAGCTTGTGACTGTAATTGAGATGTATTTTCTAAAAGGTCGCGAGGATTGTAGTCTTTTATATTTTTTTCTTTTGAGAGTACTTTTTTGTTTCTTTTCTTTTGTGGCATTTTTAAGGTTATGGTCGTCGATATTGATGCAATGTTAATGAATGATATCATTTTACAAGATGTTTTTGGAATGAACTGAGATATTAACATACAATTTTATTAACTTTTTTTTTTTTTTTGGTGGGTTAAGTCAGATTTCACTTGAATCTTTTTCTCCAACAAAATTTCATTCAAAGGGAATAAAACAGCTTCACTGTTAATTTATCTTTTTGTCACCCAAAACTAACTATAACCGTTAATTGCAGTCCAACTTTGTTTTCTGCAATTTAAATTATCCAAATTTTCATTTCATCTCCAATGTGTTCTGAAATTCTAAGGATAATTAACCCTGTTTGTTACCGTAAGTAGGCATGACACGGATGTATATGTCAACTTAAAAACATGAATCGTGTAACATTTATTTATAGTTTTAACATTTTTTCGTGTGTAGTACATATAAACATATGCTATTAAATAGCATGTGCCTTGGTGGTTAGTAAGATATATTTTGGTTATAGAGGTCATAAATTTGAACCCTTGCGGATCCTTAGATTTTTTATTCTCCAATTTTATTCTTTGTTAACAATTAGATTGGTTATTTGGTGCATTGGGCTTGCATTTTTTTTAGTATGTATAGAGATTATTTTGTGTGTGCTGACTTGGTAGTTAGTGGCTTAACAGTTTTACATTTAATATTATTTTAAAAGTTATTCAAAATACGATATAGTTATATTGCATTTTCTGTATCTTAGTATCATTATACATTTTTAAACTCATATTTTCTATAAAATATTTTTTTATTTCATTTTAAAAATAAATAAAGCGATCTAATTTATTACTAATTATGATTTATCAAAATTGAAATAATATTACTTTAATATCTTGATAAAGTTTATAGTATATTTAAGAAGATAATCACACTTTTAATAAAATCTTTAATTATTTTCTTATTTTTTGTCATTTGAATTGTATATAGTATTCTAAATTAAATTATGATATAAAATTATACTTTTTGATGCGTTGCAACTTGCAATGAGTATTAAAATAAAGTTAAGATTTTTATTAGTTAATAATTTTATATCTTTTTATACATAGATTTGGCCTCTTTTGTTTGAATTTATGGATCCGCCCCAACTTTCTTAATAGTTGCACCAAAATAAGAAAATTCATATCGATTAAAACATTCGTAATAGGGGTGTACATGGTTTCACACCAAATCCATGACCAATTCATTTTGGAACAGTCCTTACTTTTTAGGACCATAACTAAATTGCTAAATTTCGATCCGGCTCGATTCGGTCATCTACTCTTCGGATCGGATTCAGTCTAATTTTTAGTTCTGTGAGTATGTTCCGAGATTTTATTATGAACTGATCTAATCAATTTTCAAAATTTAACAAAATATAACCATTATGTTAATATATATTAATTATGCACAAACTTTATAAATAACCATTATGTCAATAAATATTAGTTAGATACAAATTTTATATATAACTATCTATTTATAAAGCAATTTAACCAAAATAATGAAATATTATAACAGAACTTCTTACAAAATAAGCATTCTACGTAGTACTTTTTTTTCTCAAAATGAGAATTACAATAATACTTTTCTTCAAACAGAATCCTAATAGCTTCTCCACAAAACGAGTATTTTCATAGGATTTTATATAAAACGCGCAACTTCATAGAATTTCTTTCCAAAGCGAACATTCTAGCTGTAGGATTAGTATATTGATTATGTTTTGTATATTATTTATGTAGATATGCATGTATAATATATATAAAATAATATGCATGTATAATATATATAAAATAATTAATAAAATAATTTATTTTAAATTGATCACGGTCTAAGCTCATGTCTGGATTGGTCCGGTTCTGGATTATATTATGATAATCCAAGACTTGGCTTGAAAATCATGATTCCTAATAGATCGGCACAAGATTAAGGACACGCCAATTAGGATCGGATTCTTTTGGTCCACTATGTGGTCGGTTACGAATCGGTTTTCAGTTCTCGATTTTTTTGTACAACCCTAATTCATAAGATTTAAAGCTTTACAGTGTTTAAGTCCGCATTTAAGGGTTGTCAGCTCGGCCATGACTACTGAGCAACTAGTCAAAGATAAAATAAAAGGTCCTGTTATGGTCACATGAGATGCCTTAGGCATCAGATTGATTGTTTGGAGCTCCAAAAATCCAGGTGGGGAGAAGTCCATGAGATATTTGTAGGAATTTTGTAGAGCATCAGTACGACTAAAATTGAAAGGTTGGTAGAGTCTGTAAAATATGGTTGATCTGTAACCTCCTTGTTATGGACTAATTAGTTGTTGCGTGCAGTGGCGGGCCTATAATTTCTACGCAGAGGGATCCGAGTCTTCTCGGGCACGTAGTGGAGTTATTGTAAAATTTTGAAATTTACTAGGAGCCAAGAGGAGCCGCGAGCCCCTGCCCCTCTCCTAGTACCACCGTTAATTGTGTGAAGAACAATTTATTTCGGAACTTCCAAAACTTCTAAAGTCTTGCGATACTTATGTTGAAACTTTTGATCGGAGCCAACGTTTACACACACATTTCTCGCTTAGTTTCTAAATTTAAATTTTTAAAAACTCATTTCTAATACCATATAAAAATAGGTCGTGCCAGACTTTCTGAAAAGTAATTTTTGTTCATTGAAAATATTAATATATAAATAATAAATTCCGAAAAAATTATATTTTCAATATATTGGCATGTTTGTTTTTATTTTGGTACAACAAATTTAATTTTTTTAACAAAAAATTATG
>MKEJ01059413.1:0-10425 GCA_001753735.1 Embelia ribes
AAATTAGTAAATTTTCAAAATTGATCGAAAAGGAAAACCAAGTGATGTATAACCCGGTAACTTTAATATACGATATATTGAAAATAAAATAAATTTAAAACTATGCATCTCTGCAATGAATCATACAATAAAATTGCTACAAATTTTCGAGGATGAAAGTATTTTCTTTTTCATCTTGAACTAATTAAATATTAGATATCTGTATATTTCATAATTTAAGATTTGGCTTATGATGCCTACATTTTCATATTTTGATATCAATATTTTCAATTTATAAACTTTTAATAATTTTAACCCTAATAAAATTTTATTTGCAACTTAAAAATTAGTTTTCTCAAAAATTTTGTTTTTTGCTATTTTCTGTTAAAAACTTATGTTACATTACAAAAACAACTATTATATTTTTTATTAATTAAAATAATAAAATAATATTAAATAAGAATAGTTTTTTTCCAATATTAAGGGCAAAATAGTCAAGATAGATCAAAATGATGCTCTATAATAATTTATTGAAATAAGTGGGTGCTCATTAATCGCAATTGAAACAAGTGGGTGCTCATTAATGATAGTGCAAACCTCAGGGATAGTCAATGATAATTACGCTATTATATAAGTTATATTATGTTTAGATTGTTTTAACTTTCTTATGATTTGGTTGTTAAGTTGTGTTCAAGAAATCTTTTTTGTCTTTTTTCAATTTATACATAAAAGGAACTACTATATGGAAGAAGCATAAACAATAGAAATAAATTTGCTAATGGAAAAAAATACAAACAATAGATATAATAATTGAATTATTTTCTCCATAACTTTATTTCCTTTTTTATGCATGTATCTTCACCAATTTTCTTTAGTGGTGTGCATATTATAAACAGAGATTATGAATAATGATAGATGAGAAGGGATTTTTTTTTGAAATTCTATGATCATTATCATGATTATTTTATATTTCTTTTTGTCAACTATTGGATCTTTTTTATTATTAAAGAAAATTGGGAGTAATTTACCAAAATAGGTCAATTTCTAAAACTATTTACAAAAATGAGTTACTTTTAAAACTATTTACCAAAATGGGTTAATTTTAACCAAAAGACAAAAATACCCTTATAATATGTTACTTTGTAAATTACTCTTTACTATAAGCATGAAAATAAAAAATTTTAAGTTATTTATAATAAATTTAAGTTGAAATAAGTTTAAGTTGCGCTCATTAATACAATATGAAGATTATTTATTCAATTAGTTATTTAAAATATTATAAGAAAAGAAGTTATGACAACCATTTCTTCATGGAAAAATAATTAATATTACTTGATTTTCTCCAATGTGCTTTGATTGGGCTAATTTAATAAAACTATTAAAAAACAAAATAAATATATTTTTAGAATCTCAGGCTACTCATTATTAATAAAATAGCGAATTATTTTCGTTTAGCACTTGCATGTATATATAATTGAAAAAACTTATGTTTCAGAATTGATATGAAATTTAAAGAAAAATACCCGTATTAACATATCCTATATAGAATAGGTATAACTAACATTATTAGCTATTTTTCAATTTTAACCTTCTAAAAAAATATTTTTAAATTGGATAACAATGTATTTCTAAAAACTCTATGACATAAAATATATATTATACCAATTTTTTATGATGTACTTTTAAGCTAAATATCTTATTAAATCTGTCTATACCGAATAATGTTATTTTTTCTATCGCATATTCTATTGATTTTTCTCATACATTTGCTCCATTTTAACTGGAAAAAAAAATTCTATTATGTTTGGATTTGAAACTCCCTTGTGATTAAATACATATACATTGGTTGCATTACATATCAAGAATTAATATGAAAAATAGATATGAGGAATAAGGAGAGATGTTAGATTTTGGGAAAAAGGGTATTTTTGTCATTAAAAGAATATAATTGGTAATTTTATCCATTAAAAAAGTAACCCATTTTGGTAAATAGTTTCAAAAGTGGCTAGTTTTGATAAATAGTTTTGAAAACAAACTGATTTTGGCATATTACTTGAAATTTGGCCATTAAAAAACACACGTGGCAAAATGTTATATAGTAGGCATAGCCTATATACATATTGCGGTAGAAACAAAGTTTGGTCCCAAAGCTTTAACATTGACTTGGTGTTATGGGCCCAGAGTTTCCCAATGTCATCATAACAAACGAGTATCAAGACATCCCTTTATTAAGCAGTGGTATGCTCGCAAGGCGATAAAGCATAGTTTTGTCCCACCAATGGCCAAAACCAACAATGAGGCATCTTAAATGCCACCATGAAGGATATTCATGTGACACCCAAGAGTGCATCCTCATATGTAAGAGATCATATTCGATATGTGCGTGCACTCGCATTTAAGCCATGAAGCTAAACCCAATTAAGTGGACTCCTTAAAGAGCATGTCTAGTATGAAACCACTGGCATCAATGAGCATGAAAAGAATAATATAATCTTAAATGTCTCGAGACATCATGTCCACCCAACATAAGAGGTAGCCAAGCTATGCCCATATGCTTGGATGCATCAAGACATTGTGTTAGCCTTGACACAAATCTCAACAATGAAATACTAATTTGAATGTCGCAAAAGCACCATGTCAACCAACATAAATATTTGTCAAGTAACGCATCACTCGCAAGACAATAGGTTTCGACATTAATCAAAAGGCTCAGAATGCATAATGTAGAGCATACATCACATTTCTCGTAAGATAATAGGAACCCGACATTAGTCTAAAAGCTCATGACATATAGCGTAGTGCATTCATAACCCAATTGGATTGACACACAAAATTTAATAAACATGAAGGTACCCTAATGGCAAGATGTATGTCAACGTGAACCTTCGTGACAAGCCTATTGTCATGCCCCATGGGCCTCTTGTAACAACCCCTCTCGTAGGGAACCTATAACATGTTAATTTACATATTGGTCAGCTCTTTTGATGGAATGCAACCAACTAAGAAGGAGAGTCCTTGACATTATATTTTACCTTGCCTTGGTTATGAGACTTTAATCTTGTCTCGGTGTCACAGGCCTGGAGTTTTGCAATATAAAAAATGAGTGTCAGGACGTCCCTCAATTATGCAGTGGTATATCTGCAAGGCGACAAAGTACAACTTTGTCACAAAAATCTTCAAAACCAACAATGAGGCATCTTAAATGCCACCATGAAAAATATTCATTTGACACTCAAGAGTGCACCCTTACATGTGAGTGATCATACTCTGCATGTGCATGCACTCGCATTTAAGCCATGAAACTAAACCTAATTAAATGGACTCCCTAAAGACCATGTATAGTATGAAACTACAGACATCAATGGGCATGAAAAATATGATATAAATGATATAATTTTAATGTCTATAGACATCATATCCTCCCAACTAAGAGCAAGCCAAGCTACGCCCATATTCTTGGATGCATCCATATATTGTGTCATCCTTGACACGAATCTCAACAAAGAAGTACGGATTTGAATATTGCAAAAGCACCATGTCAACCAACATAAATATTTTTCAAGTAATGCATAGCTTACGAGACAATTGATTCCTTATATTAATTAAAAGGCTTATAATGTATAATGTATAGAGTAGTGCATCCATTACCTTATTGGATTAACAAACTCAAGGTAATAATAAAAAAGGTATCCCAATGGAAGGATGTCTATCAACCCGAACCTTTGGGATAAGTCCATTTCCACCCCCTAATAGTCCTTTTGTGACAACCCCTGTCGTATGAAACCAATAACACGTCACTTTCCATATTGGCCAGCCATCTTGATGGAATGCTACTCACTAAGAAGGAGAGTCTTTGACATTATACTTTACCTTTCCCTAGGCCAAGTCGTATAAGTTGAGAGAAGGGGGCTTAGTTTCCAAAACCTACTTCCTTTCTATATTAAGCATTTTTACAGTAGCAGGCGTAGACATTGAATATGTTCGAGGAGTCAAAATTGAAATTTTTCAATAATTCTACTATTAACTATACCATGATTACATTGTCAAAGAACACCATTGTTACCACTAAATATTTACTAAAAAACTTCATGTCTTTGAAGTGCCATCCTGTGACATATTCCTCCAGTCAGCCTGTTGATTTCCTTATCAACAATCCTTAATTGTGAGGGATTACAACTCCTTAGTACTCTTGCTCCTCAACAAACTCATGTACTCGGTAAAACTCTATAGTTTCCTCCCCATCCTCTTCAATCCTCAGCTCGAAGTACATCCCTATGGGTCTTATGGATCTCACCAACTAGGCTTGCAATACTCATGGTTATCTTAATCCCGAACTCATACTCAAACCTAAAGTACATCTTAGATAGATGTGGCAGCCCTCCGTGAACTATTGTGGCCAAATAATACTAATTGATTCTCAAATCTTCATCTTGACTCATTGCTTGAATCATGCTTGCTTTTGGGGGTGCTTCTTTCGCAGTAGGTATAGTCATTTACTGATAATAGCTTGCCAAACAAACTTATTGATCTTCTCTCATTCATGTCTCCATGTATATGTTGCTCATGTCCATTTGATCACTTTCCTATATGCTCAAATGTAATTATCTCATTATATGACAATGCATTTGTTATGCGTGTCAATGTGGCTACTTTCGCACTCAATGCCTTAGGCCTTGTAAGGGCTTTGAATCCATTAAGGGAACGTTGATGAAATAACTTGTCTCCATGATTGTTATAAGGTACTTTAAGAGGTTATCCTTCATTCAAAGCATAGGATCATACTCAATAGCTCAATAGAAAAAGTTATAGGCTACTTGATCTTGATTCCTCAACTTTTAGCACTTCTACTTACTCGTTATCTATTTAGATCTATTCTCTGCTCAGTAACAACTCAAATTGACTTAATTTTTATAGCCCTCAATGACTCAAATATGGCTATTTAACTTTCTCGATGCTCACGATCTTTTCCGCAATGGGCCCCACTTTTTGGTTTTAAATGTCTTCGACTATCTTTAACCTGCGACATTGTTGCAACTCTTACAAAATGGTACCACACCATATTAATCAAATATGTCTTAAGAGCTTCCAAGATTGGGTTGGTTACAACCCTAATTATTTTTGGTAAAACACACACCGAGAAAAGAGTTTGTAATTATACTCTGAAAGTATGCATGCCCAATACTATGTACCACTCATCCCAAAATCTTGCACAAATTCTTTACTTAAGATAGGCTTATACGTAATGTTTTTGTTCCTTACGGTAACAAGTCTTGCACAAATCTTTATGATTGTCAAGGTAAAACTCCACTATGAAGTATTCCAATCCAACTAGCATGGCCAACATAATCTTATGACGATACCTTATACTGTTATGAATGGTGTCAAAACATAAGTAGCTTTCATTTTTGCAAGTTCCCATAAAGCAAGCACAACTTCTTACAAAGCCACATGAATGCTTGTTAAAGACAATGTGTGTTTTCATGACACCTACAACTTGAGCAAGGTATCACTATTCCTTCAAATTTGTGTCAACACATTGATGCTTTAAATAACAACGATGTAATGGTACCGTTGCTACTGATTCCCATTAGCAATAAAAGTTCAAGAGAGCCTATAATATATCAACAATAATCAGGCTCAAGGTGACAACCCACATTGAAGAATTAAACAAGCTTTTTGCATACGAGCAACATAGTACCTACTGCCTTTTTGCTTCCTTGAGAAAGCACGCTACACCACAAGATGCTAATCTACTTTTAGCAGTATTCACCACCAACTTGCAATTAAAATGTCTATGGTAGAATCATGTTCTTCCAAAATACTTGTCTGGGTAATTGAAAATACTTAATTCACCATTTCTTTTACGAAGGCCAAGAAGTCTAAACCCTAAGTTAGACATGATCTTGGCTTGTGCTTCACTCCATACTTTGTCTCTTTGTTCAGCATAAAGGCTTGTTAAAATGGCTACCTATATGTATAAGGTTCTAATATGTTTCTTCAAACATTCATTATATGGAATGGATAACCATTTATGTTCTAAGTTGCTTAGATCAATATCGTAGAAAATAAATGATTTACCCATTTCTTATGAGGCAAACTACTTAGTTTACATGAGAATAAAACACATTCTTTGCCAAAACATGAAAGATAACCAAAAGACTTGAAATCCAAAACTCTGCTTAAAAGCATGAAACATTACTCCCAATACCAAAAATATGTATAAGCATTGACAATGATGCCACATATTGAGCCTTCAGTCTTCTACTGTCAAAGTCCCATAAGGATATTATTAGGAGATTGGCTCAAATTTGGTGTACAACGGAGGTTGAGAAATAGACAACGGTGTTCTTAGATTACTTTTGTACAGGTTCAAAATCAAACAAAACTTAAAATTTCAAACAAGCTTTGATGATGGATTACCAACTTTGCATGGTGATGATCACCAAATGTTGTTTGTGGTGCTTTGCATTTTTTTTGTTTTTGTTTTCGTTTTTGTTTTTATTTTTATTTTTATTTTTGTTTTTGTTTTTGTTTTTGTTTTTGTTTTTGTTTTTGTTTTTGTTTTTGTTTTTGTTTTTGTTTCCTATAAATACTCAATTTCCTTATATACCTTATATGTATTAGATAGAACTTGTATTAGGATGTGAGATCAATAAACAATTACACTTGTGAGGCTCAAAAAATTATTGAGAATGTGCTTTGAAGGGTTTTCAAAGGGGAAAATCCTAGAGAGGTATGAGATGGGAAAAATCCAAGTAGTATTCTTGGTGGATTGTCTCAAGGAAATCCTTGGGTATCTAGACGGTGAATACAAGCTTTTATTGCAACATTGATCTAGCTATAATAAAATTTGTGGGATTTTTACAATTTCTTAGTTATTTCAGCAGCGTCTTTTCTCTTTTGTCATTGGCTTTATCTTGGTATCTTTCTTGACAATTTGATGAATATCTTTTTATTGTTGCTTTCATAGTTTTGCACCGATAATTGGTTCAACCCCAACTTTGTTATGGTGCGATTACCCAAAACAAGTAGTATCATAACACAAGCTTTGTGCTTGGTGCTGAGCTCTTGGTTTAGGGCTTGTTACTTCAAAAGAAATCGCCATGGAGAACTTAAGGGACAAGATTATGATTGACAAATTTGATGTGTCGGATTTTATTTTCTAGAAGATGCAGATCACCAATATTCTTTACAAGAAAGTTATGTGGAAGCCATTAAAGGAGAAGCTGAAAGATATGGAGTAAGACAAGTTAGCGGTCTTGGATCACAAGGCTCTTGCGGTAGTGAGGTTGTATTTGTTGTATGATGTGGTTTTTAACATTACGAACAAGATGACAACTATGTTTCTCATGGAAGCATTGTTAGTGATGTATAAAAAGCCCGCATTGGTAAATAAGGTATATCATATTTGATGCTCGTTTTATACTCAGATGGATGATGGTACTTTAGTTTTGAAGTATGTTAACAAGCTCAAGGTAATCATCGCCCAATTGAGTTATATTGGTTTTGATTTTGATGATGAGATTGACTTTATTAGCTTTGCTACCGAGAGTTGGAATGGTTTGGTTACGACTCTTACTAACATGTCGGAGAAAACAAAGTTGAAGTTTGATGAGGTTTGTAATACTATCATCAATGAGGAAACTCGAAAGATGGATAGTGCTACACAATCATCGGGTTCCGCTCTTAAGGTGGAGGGTAAAAGGCAGAATGGTCAGTTAAGGAGAAGGGCGACAATAACAAAAAAAACTCAATGGGAAATTTAATGGATATTGGACTTGTGGATGAGAAGGGCACTTCAAATTAGCATGTCCTTCATTAAAAGTAGGTAAATTAGTGAATTGTTTGGATGAAGATATTGGAGATGCGCTTACTAGTGTGGATCGTTCGGTCGAGGATTCAAATCGTTGGATCTTGGATTCGAGATGCTCTTAGCATATGTATTTGAATAAGGCATACTTTCACACATACAAGATGGTTGATGGGTGTTTAGATTAGATGGGTGATGACATGATGTATGACATTGCAGGTATTGGAATTGTAAAGTTAAAGACACATGGTGGTATGAAAGAACTAAGGGAGGTATGGTATGTCCCAAGCCTTAGGAAGAACGTTATTTCTTTAGGCTGGTACAATACCTAATGGTACTATTTTAAATGTCAAGATGGAGCATTGAAAGTACTAAAGAAGGGGGATTTAGTTCTTGAAGGCAAGAAGATCACGAGTAACATCTATAAATTGTAAGGGAGTGCAATTGTAGGTTGAGTTACGGTAGGGGTTACTTCTGTAAGTAGAAAAGCGGCTATAGTTTCAGTTTTCTCTAAAAGCGATAGTTGTGCGAGTCCGAGTACACATGGTGGCAAGGCATTTAAGATACATATCGATAGTCATGATATCATGGTTGGCAAGGTAGATGGTGATTTTGTGAGTAGTCAACGGGGTATCAATTGGAAATAGATTGGTGACGATAGTAAAGGTGCAACCAAAGTCATAGGATTAGCAGATTGGCTAGTACAAAAGTATATCAATGGGGTATCATCGAAATCAGATGTATTGGATGAATTCAATTGAAATTTGGATTCATTGTGCTCATCTCGGTGAAGAAGTGGCAGTTGCAAAGAAAGAGTCGAACATTAGAGACAATGATGTACGGTGAAGTGCATTAAGCCACGTAACTATTTGGCTGATCGAATATTTCGTCAAAGGTGAAGATTGTTGGGAGATTGGCTCAAATCCGATGCTTAACGGATATTGGAAAATTGACAACGGGGATCTCGGGAACCTTATGGGAAATTTCGAATCAAATTTAAGCTTGTATGTATAACATGTGTCTACGATCGATCGCAGAAGGCCTTTATAATCGATTGGAATTCTCTGTGCTTTTTGATAAATGGTATGATCGATAGTAGAGCATGATTTTTTCTATGGCAGTTTAGAAGATTTTATTTTATGTTTGGACTTTATTTCCTTGTGCACTCTTTATATACTACCTAGAGTATAAGATCTAAAAGCATTTATAATTGTGAGGCTCAAATAATTATTGAGAGTACTTTGAAGTGTTTTCAAATAGGAAAATTCTAGAGAAGTGTGAGACGAAAAAAAGTCAAAGAGGTATTCTTAGTGGATTGTCTCAAGGAAATGTCACGCCCCGAATTTTCCCATAAAAACCCGGGGACGTGAGATTGTGATTGTGACAAAAGTATAAATCTAATCTCAAAATCAATAAACAATGATAATGAATTTGAAAATAGGTCCAATAGTCCATTCATATTCCCACGATTCTCATATACAACAAAGTCAGATATCTGTACAGACAGTCCAGAAAAATAACTACAGTACCTATGGTGGCAACTACAGTCCACCTCCAAAATACATATACATATGCAGCAGAAATAAAAGGTAGAAAGGTCAGTGCCAAAAAAATATAAAAGAAAGTCCAAGCTAAATGCTTAACAAAATAAATATACATATCAAACTATGCTACAACCTCCGAAACAAAATATACGTATACAGAGCTAGTATGACTACAAAAGAAAACTATACCATTTTTTATTCCATGTTTATACATGCTCATCGCCTCTGAACATATATACAATATAATATTGATATAGGAAAAGGAAAAAGGTAAACGGATTAGATGGCCAATCAATATTGATATATGAGACTATGGAGTTTCGACACATATATACATACTACAATGAGAATAAAGTATAAACATGCTTTGTACAAGTAATGAATTATAATATCCACTAATAACATGTAAGGTAAAAATGTATAAGCTACGAATGTAATCATGTGAATGCTCATGTCTAATGATGAGTATATGATACCAACGAATTCTACAACCTTGACTCGACTACGACAATGACTAAATGTAAGACTAATATCTCTATGAGTTTTTGAAAATGCCAAGGTCCGCCACTAAGTGCGACGCGATGTAGCCTTTACTGATTTGCCACCGAGTATGATGCGAGTAACGGATATATCCCAGATCTAGTTTTCCACCTTTCACGGTGAGGTTGTATAACCTCAATTGCTTTCTACGAATTTTATAAAGGCAATACCATGTGTCCCGAAAAGAAATAGAAAATGACTCAATTTCTTATTTATGCCAATGACACGATAAATACTATGATACAACGAATTCAAGATATTCATGCCTTTCGGATTCTACGAATAGTTATGTTTTTATTCTACGATAGGCATGCCTTTAAAACCTCCGAAAACTACGAAATTCCACAAATAGAACAACTATATTGTTCTATGTATTTTATCACGAAAGGTCCGCGAATATCAAGAATGCCCCCGACTACGAATCATGATGTGATGAGTGTAAGTCACATAATCATGCTACGATATGATCCACGATAATAATGATAATGTTACATTATTATTTCTACGAAATACTACGAATGTCATGATCAATGAATGTAATCATATATCAAT
>MKEJ01059417.1:0-26266 GCA_001753735.1 Embelia ribes
AACCGAAATACCGATAATCCGAGTGTATATAAATATAATCAATATGACTACATATATGCACTCCCATAAATACCAAAACACACTCATAACCGATCCAATATATCAACCAAATGTGGTATGTTATGCGATACATTACATGCACACTCCCAATCTATATTACAAGATTTCAAATATGACTCTCATGCACTGCTTCCAACGTGTAAATATTATTATTTCATTCATAATAATATTATTTTAAATAGCGAAAAATTCATCCAAATTTCGGAGTGTTACATACAGATTGGAATGTGTAGAGGTAAATTAAAACAATGGAGTATAAGAGTTCAAACTATTTTGACTATATTTAGTTTTGCTTACTTGGTTGAAAATTGTTATATTTTTTCACGATTCTAGTTTTTTATTTCTTAAACACTTGTTGATTGCAATTTTGCTTTTATTTTTCTACCTGGATGTTTGATTTAATTAATAATGGAAGAGACTTCAATTTCTTACTTCTAATTTTATGTGAAGATTATTTATTTGTTAAATTAAAGATGCTATAATAGTTTTGTGATATTATTTACCTAATGAACTGTGGTTGAACTAGATGAACCACGGTTCAACTATTGAACCGATGAACCAATTCCTTGACCAGTTTGTCCTCCGGTACGGTTCTAATAACACTGCTTTGAAGAATCAGTGCCGCCTTTATATGATTAAGCTTGATTGTTGGAGTGGGATAATTAAAGAATATTATTAACTTTTTATTGACTTCTTATCCCTTGATTAATTGAAAATAAAGCGACTGTCAACCCTTTTGTTTTAGGGAGAGGGTAGTTATGTGTTCAATACCTATTTTAGCAAATCATACGTTTATTATCAGTTGAAATAATTAATTTATTGCCAATAATTTTTTCAAAGAGAGAGAGAGAAAACTGCGCCCAATCACGGCCCAGAATGGCCAGAACGACTTTGGCCGAGAGTGGCTTAGGTCGAGCTGGGCCCCTTCACCCCCCGTCCCTTTTCCAACCTGATCAGGTCAGCCAAAGGTCTGACCCGATCATATTTCGACCGATTTAGTGCCGATTCGATTAGCTCTGACCCAATTTGGCATCCCCCTTCTCTTTTTGGCTAAGATTTGATCTTTCTCGTCTCTACCTTCGAATCTTAGCCGTTGTAGATTGGCAATTTTAGATGCTACTAATAAGTTGGCCTCTTGCTACCTGCCTTCTCGTCGACGTCTGCTATTTTAAGCCAAACCTGCTCCCTTTTTTTTTTCTCAATTTATTTTGATTGGCGGAATTTGGTAGAGCAACATATTGTTTCATCCGAATGAATTTTTATCTATTTGTACCAACGCCATACTGAAACGTGAATTGATAGTTATACTATATTTGGTGGAATCTACATTTATTCTATTGGCCAACATTTATAGTTAAATATCTGAATTTATTGTCTTTATACGTTATTACTCGGTTAGGGTTTTCACGGACCTAACTCCTAAGAATTAGGATTTTTTTTGTATTGCCCTTTATGTTTCCTCTTCTCAAAGCCTTGGTGGTGAAAATTGGTCGCTGACCCGGGCTAGAATTAATTGGGTTTGAATGTCAAGTAGTAAATGCTGAATAGAATAAACTATTAATTATCTGGTGAATTTTATGATTATTGGCAGTGGATGAAAAAATTCTTTTTTGGGAATAAAGTTTGTTTTTAAGTTCTATTTATGTTACGAATTGATTGGTTTGACTTATTATGTATTTTTTTGTATATTTCTAACTTGGTATAGTATTTTAATTGTTTATTTATTTTGTATCAGACTAATTTTGTGTTGTGCTGTATATTTCTAGTCTAACTTTGTGTTTTCATTGACTATAAAATTTTTGTTAGACTAGTTACGTCGTAATTTCTTCTGGAGCGAGTTATAATATTGGTTGAACATATGTAATCTTGTACTTCATTGTAATTTTTTTTGGAATTAATAAAATTTCAATTTTCTAAAAAAAAAAAAAGAAAATGATTAATTTATTAAATTTCAAAATTCCCCGTCAAGTCAACTACCATCAGCACATATAAACAGACATACAAATGATCGAAGCAAAGGCTATAATTATCAAAATTGATGACTCATGATTTTTAAAAAATATTGTAATTTCCCCATGGAACACTGTATAAGTTAGAACAAGCCTAATACTGCAAATGTTTATGCATTAGATTATGGATTACTATAAGTTTGTTGAACAAACCTTCTCATTATATTTTGCTCCCATTTATATACATTTGTAGTATATGATAATATTGAAAGCATGTTTAGCATGTTAAACAAATGGAGAATGGCAGGTAACGAAGAGCAAACTTGTGCTAGAGCCAACTGCCGGTCTTGTAGAAAAAACAATTCAGATACAACGAATTTTAACGAGACGAGTGATGTGATGGAACATGGACCAAAGGTCCGGATTCCATGGGTTCTATAAGATTTTTCAGCAATATATAATTATTGAGGGCACGAAATGATGGATACGTTTGGGCCATTACAAAACTATTTTTCAATCTTTGCTTTTTAATCTTTGATTATACAATGTCCAAAAATTATGTGGCATTAATACTACCGTTACAATTTTATGTTGGAAAATATATGGTTTTCAATATAATTTTTACAAGATTGAAGCTCATGAAAGTTACCAAATTTGAATCATTTTTATGTGGAATACACATAATATTTTTTACCCGTTCTTGGGAGGGTTTTAAAGCTTGTAATGTAAGTTTCGAAACGGTATATTACATCGCAAAAAATCATAAAGCGCTGTAAATGAAAATTGACTTTAAAGTGAGGTGTTTAAAGGGGATTAAGGTGTGATGTCTAAATCTTGTGGGAATTATCCTACGTCGACTAGACAAATGCTTCTTATGTTGTATATAAACAATAACATGTGATACTAGATATGTAATATAATGTGACAAATGTAAATGGGGGTGGAAGCACCACGCATGCGCGTCGTTCGTCCAGGCTGGGCTTGGTAGCTAGTTGCGCATAGCGCGTTAGACGTGTCTTTATCCTTATCCGGGACCGGGTCAGGGTTTGGGTCAGGGTTTGGGTTTGGGTCTGGGTCTGGGGTCAGACCAAGTATTTTTAATTAAATACCTTAAAAAATTACGAAAAAAACCCATAAATTTAAATTGCAAGAAATCTTCAATATTGTAACTTCTCCACTTGGCTATTAAAATAACCATTCTTCAATTTTCAATTATTCTGGAAAAAAAAACCCGACATCACCGGCAACTTTTTTTGCACACAACCACAGCTATATAGTCAGAGAGTACCAACAAAAGACTCGATCAGAAATCCCAATTGTAGCTTCCATTAGGGTGTAGTGAACATATGTGGGAGTTCATTGCCAATTCAGGTCAGAAGCAACTCGGGTGGTAGACAAATTGGATTTAAGAGAACACGGTAAACTGTGGTCTCGTCTGGTATATAAGATTTATTTAAAATTTTGTAGTTTATGTATAACAGTGTTGTAAAGGAAAAAATATATATATTTTTTCATTTTGTTATTTCTAGTTTATTATATATTGTTATTATTATTCAGAAATTCTTTTAAAGCAGATCTAACATTTTAGACTATAAAAACTTGTATCCCCTTCTTATTTGAAGTGGGGAATGAAATAAAGACTTAAGCATTTAAGCTTAGGATTTTCTCAACACCATAAGTTAGGTTAGTTTTCTCACAACGTGAATGAAAACAATGTAAGTATCATTGTTTTTATCATGATGCGATGTTCCTAGCGTGCAGAGATAGGCCAAAGATAAATTACCTGCCCGAGTTTTGAGTACGAATCATCATCAAAGTGCGATAAGGAAATCTATGTTCCGGCCGCTGAAGAAACAACTTCTTGTTAAGAAAGAGAGAGATACCTAGCGTTTGTCAATATCATAAAAATTATTCATATCATGAGCTAATTATATTCACTTCCCACATTGATTTTGGTATTTTCCGAACCCTAAAAATATCATCGCGGACTTTCTTATCATTATTGGAGGATACGTTCTATTAAAATCAATTCATATACCTCATAACTTTGAAGAGACATTAATCGGTAAACTATGTACATGGACCATGTAACATGTTGTACAAACAATGCTTTACAACTTACCTACAAAGAACAACAAACCTTGTCCTAAAAAAATAAAATAATAATAATAATAAATCAACAAATTTTAGATTGGAAATTGCAAGGTTGAGAACCTTTTCGGATATACTGTCCTTTGAGGCCTTTGAACTCTATGATTCCTTTGTACAACACTTGCTGATTGAGGGGCATGGTTTCGAATGCTCTCACATCACCGAACCTTTCCCCGGTGGAGCTCCGGCCACTGTGCTCCACCTCGCTCGGCTGACACAACTTCTTGTTCATAGTTTCTGCCACGTCGTCCGCGAACCGGACCTTCTTCTTTGTGTGATGTTTGTTTGTTCCAACTGTATGTATCAGCATCAAGAGGAAGAAAGAAGAAGGGAAAAACAAAATTAAGGAGAATGAAGAAGATTAGCAAAAGAAAAAAATTATTGTGTAATCACTAGTAATTTAAAATGTGAATAGTTTCAGGATTCTTGATATTAAAAGTGGCATTTAAAATATGAATAGTTTCAGTAAAATTAGGGAGAACATTGCAATCTGAATTGTTGAACAACAATTTTTCAAAACGTTTCATAAATGTATAATACGATTAACTTTAGTGTAATTAACCCTTGATCATATTTATTAAACGAGTTTACGATTTTAAAATGCCTGAAATGATATCAAATAACGAGCATACAAATAAAATTCCGTTTGCAACTATGTGGCCATTTAAGGAATCCTTACAAAATTTTGAGCAAAATTGATGCATATATTTTGATTATAATTTCCGAAGTAACAAAAAACCACAACAAATACCATAAACAAAATGAAATCTAGAGAATCAATCGTATACACATACGCAATTCAGACTCGAACTTGTTCATGAATTCGGAGAGGAGGCGCTTGTGAAATTGATGAGCGAGGAGCGCGACGCTTCCAGAAACTACACACACCGCCATGAACACTACACCCATCGAATAATTATCCATGTCTCTCTCTCTATATATATATATCTGAAATGATGAAATGTAAATTTAATTTATCGGCGTTGTACTAATGCATAGACTTTAAAATGGAACATAATGGAAAAATAAGGGGTTGAATGGATAAAAGGAATGGATTGCATTTTCCACGAGAATATATAGAGAAATTGGTGTGGAGAAGTATTTTAAATTATCTGCGTGGAAGTTGAAAATTGATGTTAATTGGAAAAATTGTATGTATGGCGTGTTTGGTATGTATATATATATATGGGCCAGCAGTTGTTAACCGCCAGCCTTCTAGAAGCCGTTGGCCATTCTAATCCCAACAATGGTTTGGAAATACGGTAGTTGCTGCTGTAACAGTGTAACTGTTCCAAAAATTTGAACGATTGACCCTTTTGTATTATTTATTTATTTCTTCTCTTCTCTTTTGAATCAGTGGCATCGAAAACTGCCCTTACCAGTTAATATAGTGTGGTAATATTAAAGGTTGTGGTGATTCCATTATGTTGGAATTTTGACGAATTTTTAATCGTTAGGGCTTGGTTTTTTCCAACTTTGAGCAAAATATGGTGAGGGCCACTCGATGGAATTTGATGATTTTGGATCTGTTGGAAGTCTTGCCAGAGGTATTTATAACAAACTATTTATAAACCCGAATCGTTATCGGGTGTGAATGATATATAGGTTAAGGGCGATGCCCATGAAATAGGTAATAGTGAAAAGAAGTGGGATAACTTTTTAAAAAATTAACTCACATCAATTTGATTTTGTAAAATTAAGTTACATATAAGCCTAATTTATGCGTAAAAGGTTGGCCCCTTGAGTTTAGTATAATTTGTGAAAGGGGTGTTATGAACCATGGTAGTTGGCTATATTTATTTGGGCCGATATTGACCTTATTTATTTGATCCATATTTATTTGGGCCAATATTAATTAAATATTAGTTTAATTAAATTCGGAATGAACTTTAATTAAATCAAGCCCAACCCAAATTCAAAATGCTCCGCGGGCCAACCCGGGTCACTATTTGACCCGCGCCCACTATAAGGTCATTTGATCCGTGTTATTGCCCTGAAAGGTCACAGCGTTTCGGTTATTTGCGAAACGATCCCAATTGTATTAGAAGTCGTGTTTCACACTCTTGGATTGGAAAATTGTAACTTTTGAAGACACCCTTCATTTCTAGAAATACCTAGGGTTCCCCAACACGTTTGTAACGTTACTTAAGCACCCGAAATTTATGGGGGGAAAAAAAGCACTCGTACACACTGCATTATATTTTCAAATCATTTAAAGAGTCGTAAAAAGTACCGTATTCCCCCAAAACGTTTGTAGCATTACATAAGCACCCAAAATTTATGGGGAAAAAAAAAATCACTTGTACATAACGCATAATTTTTTCAAGTCATTTAGAGAGTCGTAAATAGTTCCATATTGTGAAAGAACCAATTAGAGTTCAGAATGTCACTTCCTTTTAAACTTGCGAGAAGGTTGTTATACCCTAGGAATACACGATTGTCTGAAGCTGGGAGAGGCCGAGAAATAAGAATTTAAGGGTACAATGTGATACACGTCCTGGATTACATCTGAAATCGTTGCGTTCGTGATTCTACTATAACGTTTTCTACTTTATCTTGCTGTGGAAAGCTTAAGTGTTCTATTTTTTCGATTTAATTTATTTATGCTATTATCAATTTCTAATTTCATACAAGATTATTATTCTACGGATACAACACATTATCTCCACTAAATCGGATCGTAATGATTACAATGTCGATCGAAATCATTATATAACGGTAGTGACCAATTTTTAAAATCACGAAACCCGGAAAGGAAATTAAGGGAGATTATAAGGACTTTCTCATCAACACAGTTTTTCTTAGCATTTTTTTAGTTTCATTAATAATAGCCAGATCTTTTTATTTTCCACATAAGCAACGCTTAAAATGCATATCTATAAATATGCTTTCCAGATGCATATAATGACATGTGCTATGAATCCAAGTCTTTTATGAGTGAAAAAACTCTATACAGATGATGGAGGATGAGAAATACAAGAAAGTAGAGAAAAAATGTTTCAACAAGGTCGTAATAATAAATTGTTTTTTTTTTTTTTTTCACTTGGGTTGAATTCAAAAAATGGGAAATGGCCAAGAGACAAATACTCTTGCTCTATTTTTTTCTTTTTGGCTTTACACTGCCCTAACTGCATGCGTACACTTATTTTAAATAGAGAAATGCAGCAACGGCTAGTACATGTATTATGGATAGGTATCTATAATAATGATGTTGATATAATCACAAATCCCTTTCTTATGCTAAGAATTTCCATATTTCATAACTTAGAGGATTTAATACTTTGAATTTTCCATTACCGCGGGCTCGTCAATTTCTCATGAATGTTGAGCAAGGTCACCATTTTCGTTAATATCTTCATTATTATTTTGTATTACGCTATGGTAGCTAATAGAGGAAATTTCACTTGGACATTTTCCTTGCCGGTTTAAAATCGTCATTTTTTCCCGCTATGATTCTACGAAAAGCAAAGGACCCAATAAATCTTTCACTTTGGTCCATTCGCGTAAACTATTCGTGCTGACATTGCCGATGTAAACCAATTAAACACATATGGTTGAACGAAGTTATTTACACTACTTATTTTTAGTTTATTAATTATACCTTCCTGTATAAAAGATTAATTAAAATATTTTATTTTTATAATATCCTGTAACAATTGATGCAATTAACTATGTATTATATGATTAAACCTCATAAAAGTATCAACAAAGTGAGCCCAAAAACAGAGGGGTCATATTGATAAAGTTAAAGAACCATTATTCGAGACACTACAAGTATATCGATTGAAGTCAAGATTGAGTGATAAAATGTGGCAAAGACCCAAACATGAAGGGGTCATGCTCTAGAGTCTATAAATGTAATTAACTAGATCAAATTATAATAAAAATTACTGTTATAATTAGGTTAAACTAGTGATCATGTGTGACAAACTAGAAGAGAATTAAAAGGGTGAACGTGGCAATAATTAGTGGGATACGTGCCATACAATGAAGAGGAGTGGTAGAACGGTTGCAAAACAAGATTTAAACATCACCGTTGGATTAAGATCATATGATCAGTAATAAACAAGAACAATTATAATAGTTATGCGAGCAACTCTATAAATATGCAACATAGATTATGGGAAATGACACGGTCAACCACACCCCATACTCAGGCATTATTAGGAGTAGGCTGTAAAACTTAGTTTTATTTAAGAGTAGCAGTAATTTAGATTCAATCGATACTCATCTGGCTATCTATACTCGAAGCTGATTTTGTTCAGTAAAATTTAGTTGGTTTGTTCGAGATCCTTTTGCAAACAATTGCACCATACACTATTAAGAAAAACCTAAAATTAAGGTATGGAACCTCATCCTCCTTAGTTCTTGAGTTCCAACAAGCCATTCCAGCACCATTTCAATAAATTTTGTTAGCAAAAGGGCTTATATTACATTGTTTCCCTGTTTTGGATGGGGAAATCGACCATAATAATTGTCGATACCAATTCTACTTTCAAAAGACTGAAAAGTACTAATCATACAGTATCAAATTTAAAGTTAACCATCTTATCGAATAATAGAATAATCTTTATAGTGTCATTAAGAATGATCTTACAATTGTGATTTAATGGTATTAATTTCATGAGTTGCTGATCGTTGAATGATGATAGTTCAATTACAACCGCAATTGCTAGCAATGTTGTCTTCCCTATGCAGGGTTGGTGATCATTAAGTGAATACAATTCCATAACTGAACCACAACGATAACTGCCATCAATATTATCTACTTTTATTGGAAATAATTTTATCTTGTGAAAGTTTGAAATTGAGTAGATGATTAAAATCGAGCATTTATATTTGGTGATTTATAACATTATACCAAAATCAGGATCTGTAGCTCAGTGGTAGAGCATTTGACTGCAGATCAAGAGGCCACCAGTTCGAACCCGGTTGGGCTCTCATCAGTAAATTTTTTCCATCTGTGCTTGTTTGAGCTTACATAAATTAAAAGCTAAATTTTGAACAAGTTTCGTTTGTCGAAATAGTTCAGATGACAGTCTCATAAGTTGCTTAATTAGAATTACAAAATGATTTAACCCCCGATCAGAAGCTGAAAATCGAAAGTTCGTATCCGAATTAGTTAGATACATTTAGGTGCTCTTATTTTATCCACCGGCTGCTAAAAAAAACCAGTCTTCTTATGCTCCAGCTTCGAGCTTCATCCTACGTAGGGATAGATATGCCAAGAGACGGTACCCTACTAGCATAGCTAGTAGAGCACAAACTTCCACTATGCCACAGTCTATTTTCACCCCGTTGATCGTCTGAGAGATGTGTTCGTATTGCACTTTCAGGAGAAGCTTGTATGTATGGTAGTTGAACGACAGGTACCGGAGCCAGGATATAAATGCCGGAACATTCTGCAAATATAATATATTTTGGTACTTTAAATATACTTAAAAGTTTGTATCTTGTTTCATCAAATAATTTATAATAAAAAATGCTATGCATCCAGAAAATATCTTTGGATAAACAATCTGAAAATTTTGTGGAGTTGGATTACGTATATAAATGTGATCCGATGACAATATTTTTTGGGGAACTTTCTTGGGATCGTGTTTACAAACTGGTTACTAATTTGAAAGATGAGATTTTGATTTTCAAGATATTTCCACTTACCTTCACGAAATATCCACCCGCCAACATAAAAGTCATAACTGTCACAGACGCAAAGGTTGTTGCTCTTTTCAAATTCATCAATGTTGCTCCAACCGCTAGTCCGAGTCCCTACAATAGTTTCCCTTCATATAATTATTTGTACAAAAAGATGACTAAAAGTGAAGATATATGCATATATATACCTGAGCCGCTACAATACAAAGGAACACAATAAACATGCTAAGGAAAAAAGCTTCCACATTTTTCCTTAACCCTGCCATGAAATAGACGATGAGGAGGAATAGGACTGGCAGTACAAGGTCTAGTGGCAGATCACTCGTAGTCCGAGCCATGAAATATGCACTGAGCCTATACATATCTGCAGCTCGTTCCTTGCTCAACATTGCTCTTTCTTGTGGAAATGTGAATATTGCTGTGAACACTGGGAAAAAGCCCCAGAAAACCGCAATGAAGAATAGAAGCCCTGCCTGCAATATCAATACTGTTTTACGTATGCATAGATTAAACTGTATGCGATATTACTATTGGTTTGTCTTCCAATTATGTTATTGAATGGTGTTAGGGGGAACTAGAATATCATGAATGAATATATAAACAGTTTAACATACAAAGCTTTTACATTGCGGTGTCTGGGAAGGGCCTGATTTATGCAAATTTACCTCTAAGAAATAGAGAGGTTGTTTTCAAGGGGTGAACTTGTGACCCAAAAGCCGCAACGAAGCAATTCGGTTAAGGTTTTATACACCATCAATATCAATTTCAGGAGAAGCTGAAAATAGAGCAATTACGAATACTTAGATTTTTTTTTCAAAGTGACCAATTTGACATACTAAACTTGTAAACCTGATCTTCAAGTTGTTGAGGGCTTTCACCATCCGATTGCCACCAAAGCAATCCCAAAATGACAGCCGTGATGACAACTTGGGTGACTCTCAACCAACTAAAGTAATCGTGTCGGCGTTCTTTGAGTCCTCTCCTAAACAAAATTGAGAATTGGTCCCACCAGCTCGCTCCCCATTCTCGCTTGCCACTTAGCATCTCAAACTTTAGGTTCTCGTCTATTGATATGGAAACCGTAAGCTTCTTTTTGTCTTCGTATGTTACCCTTGTCTCGTAGGCTTCCACAAGATACTGTTTCCAAAAACAAAGACATAATTAGACACAATATGTACTTGATGTTTCTTTTCAACTTATCACAATTTATGTTTTCACCTCGTGAACGACAGCAGGCGAAGGCTTCCCATTCTTTGTTTCCGTTTCCAAGTTTCCAATTTGCACTTTGTCCTCCAACTCCGATGGTACAGACACATCATTTATGTTCCCATTTGCAAGGTCTAGCAAGAATTCAGCAGGGTTCATGGCAATAAGTGGGGAACACCCGATAGACGAAAAATAAGACATTGCTTCAGATGCCTTTCCAAAATAAAGCAAGCTCCCTTTCCCGAGAAGGATCAACTTGTTGAATTTGTGAAACAACCTACTCGATGGTTGGTGGATGGTCGTGATCACCGTTTTCCCAGCCTGCCACATCATCACGATATATAAGAACGAAAACATGTCCTATTTTTATTCTTGATTTTTAAGATAATAAAAATTGAAATATGAAACTTGGGGATTTTACCTCAGCTATGTCTTGTAAAATTTCGACAAGCCTAAGGGCTGTGGTAGAATCCAAACCGGAAGTAGGTTCGTCAAGAAACAATAGGGAAGGGTTGATTATAATCTCATTTCCAATACAAACTCGCTTTCTTTCCCCACCCGAAACTCCACGAACAAACGAGCCTCCAATCATAGTGTCTTTACACCTATATAAAAGATACGACTCAATAGATAGTACTTAATAAAACAAAATAATTGCTAGAAAAACGTTCAGTGAAAGTAGATATGTAACCTCTCTAAGCCCAATTCATCAATAACATCCATGGCTCGATTATCCTTTTCTTGTTTGGTTAATGATTTAGGCAGTCGTAATAGAGCCGCGCATGTGAGCGTCTCCTTCACTGTAAGGTGAGGTAACAGAACATCGTCTTGAGTCACAAATCCAATCCTGTCATATTTTTTAAGTAATTCCAAATTAAAAACATTGAAACAACTTCATTCCGGTAGTAGTATATCTAATACGCATATCGGTTTTCTTTTCATGTTACCTGCTTTTCAAGAGTTTTGAATATGGTTGATCATTGTAAGTAACTGAACCACCAGGGGCGGGCTCTCGGAGCCTGCCACCTAGCAGACTCAGAAGGGTAGTCTTCCCACTACCTGAGGGACCCATCAATGCTAAAACTTCTCCAGGGTTTACGGAACCTGTAATTCCGTTTAGTATATCCTTCTCCACTTTCGATGTCATTCCTTTGAGTGTCACCTTGTATGTCACATTTGTGAACTGCATATGTACCGTACAAGAAATTAATCTGGTACTATATCCATATGATCATCGATGTCCATTGAATAAGGATTGTGTTTCCGCACATACACGTGCACATGCATATACATAAAAATATTTATGGTTCAAAGAAAGGAAAACCAATGCCTAGAAAAATGAAGTAGTCGAAATTATGGTACCTTTAGATAGATCGGTAAGGTGGGCTCTGCGACGATCTTCTTCTTTTGTGTTCCGGCTTCTAGATCCTCCGCTGCAAGTAGCACATAACCTTTTTATTTTCCAAGAAATTATTTGATCTATAGTAAATTTAGCTCTACTAATGGTATAAGTTGTGATCTTTATTAGTTATAACACTTTCAGTGTCATGCAGTTTGTTTTTAGTGTTATTGATTAGAAGATGATTTTGCTGTGAGCAATGCTATATGTATCCAAAATTTTTACCCGATTTCTTAGAAGATTATTCTTGTTGCCACATTAATAAGTAAAAGAACTGGGTAAAAGTTTTGGATTGATATAATATTTCTGTTCTTCTTGTTCAGCAATGCACAAAATTCAAGTCAATTGTTTTGCTTAGAGAGTTTGATAATGATGTTATTTAGAAACGGTTCTCTAGTTTTTATATAGCCGAGAAGAATTTTATCAAGGGATTGAGATGCTATATATATAACTATCAAATAATTTCTTACATATTATCACATATTTATAGGCACACACAAAAAAAAAGAATATTGACACGTAACAAAGAGAAAGTCAAAGTAATAATAAGAAAATCAAAATAACCCCTCCCTTTTCCACGTATTAATAAATGTGTGGTATTATGTACGAAAATATTATATACATGTATATAAGAAATTTCTGAAAAAAATATTAACACATAAAAAAGAAAAAAAATCAAGGTTACAATAAAAAATTCAAAATGACTACTATTTTTCCTAGGTGTCTGTAAATATGTAGTAATATGTAAGAAATTTTTTTCAATTTTTTATTTAATTTCTTTGTTTCAAGATTGTTTGTGATCTAATGTTCTCCTCCCTTACTTAATGTGAAGAAGGTGCTGGAATTTTAAGAAATTTCTGACGTTGGTACTTGTTTTTTTTCAATTTTAAGTCATAAAAAAAGTGAAGTTCACTCAATAAAATATAATAATTATAGATTCTTTGAACTTTCCAATTAGTCATAGATAATTACGGAACGGTTATCGGATGCGAAATTTGGATTTAAGATAATCTATAAATGGGGGAGTTTTGACAATTTTTTAGGCCGGAATTAATTAATTTAGATTTGGGCTCTAAATAAATAAATTGGGCCAATTTTGATTGAAATGACCCATCCCAACATTTTAACCCGCGAGGCCTATTTGGGTCTTATTGACCCACGCCTATTGAATCGAGTTGGGTTTGACAGAAAGTAAACTTAGGCTAGTTTTTTTTCTTTTTTTCTTTTTAATCCTTGTAATTTATAGTTACTGCCATTAGTTGCTCAATTTATAATTCTAATTACTTATAAACCAACTATAACGGTATATTAAACAAGGTATTTACTTGCTTGTCTGAAACGTCGCATGGTAATGGTAGTATAAGTTTTTGTTCTGTTTCTGCTATTAAAACTTGTCTCTGGTTGGTTAGTGACTCTAGTGCTTTGATTGGTCAAGGTTTATTGATTAGAAATATCTAGGTCAATTCGATTTGAGTATTAATTACTTTGTTAGCAAATTAGGTTCGGAATTTCATGATTCGTTTTTACCGAATATGTATTCCAAATATTTAGTTTAAAATTATTCTTGTATATATTGTTTGAATTGCTTTTTGGAAATTCAGGATTTCGTTGTACAAAATAAGTCTTCTCGAATAAATTGTGCTAGCATTCTCATTGCTCTTTTAGAAATTTCAGAATTATGTTATACATAATAAATTACTTCTGAAAATTTGTGGATAATTTTAAATTATCAACCGCTAAAAGTTCAATTTGGTTGGATAATTTTTTGGTATTAATTAGGGTTATCAGTTACATTCTAAGAATGGAAAGTAAAAACTAAAGCCAGACCCAAATTGTTCCCTCTAAGATGGAGCTACCGAAGAAACTGACCATATCAAACAGTCAATTGAAGAATATAGAGAAGTGCGAATGTTAAGAGAAGACAACCTAAAATGTTGTCTTATCTTACGAACCCTAAATTGAACCGCTATCTCAATGAGACGGTGCTTGCTCAAAGCGAAGACTGTTAAGATGATGCTTTGATTGATGCTTGGAAGCAAGATGTTTTTTTTATACCATGGCTTTATACTCAACAAGTTGGATATTGTTAAGAAGAAACAGAATCAGGTTTACATTGCGGAGGCTGATATTTGTTCCTATGTGGACAATATGCATATGGCTATTGTTGTATCCAATGTGAACCTTATAGGGAATAACCCGAAAGAGTGGTTTGTTGGCATAGGTGCCATTAACCACATTTGTGCTAATAAGTGGATATTCACTTCATACAAAGCAATTGGCGATTAGTATTGTTATATGGGAAATTCTGCGATTTTTAAGGTTGAGGGAAAGGGAACTGTTGTTCTTAAGATGACTTCGGGTAAGCAGCTAACGCTAACTGACGTGCTTCATATGCTAGATACTCACAAGATTCTTGTTTCGGGATCTGTTATAAACAAGAAAAGGTTCCGTATGATCTCTGAATCCGATAAAGTTGTGCTCACCAATAATGAGCTTTATATCGGTAGGGGTTATGTAAGCAATAATTTGTTTAAACTAAATGTAATGATTGTGGCCCCAAAGGCCAATTCTATCGATGTTGATATTGTCCGTAAGGTAGGCACAATTACAATAAATGGTCTGCATTTGTATTTTCGATTGAGTCGTTTAATTTATGGCATGATAGATTAGGACATGAAATCAAAATTCTTTGCATAAATTGATTGCTGGAGATTTACTACGTAAGTTTCATATTGATAAAGATCATAAGTATGAAACTTGTGTTGAGACCAAGATGGATAAGTCTTCGTTTCACTCGTTTGAACAAAATATTGAACCTTGAAGATTGGTATATATAGATGTATGTAATTTTTAGTATGTTCAAACTAGAGGTAGGAAAAGGAATTTTATTATCTTTATTGATGATGGTACTCGGTACTACTATATTTACTTAATGAGAAGTAAAAATAAGGCTATCGAGATGTTTATACAGTATAAGAACGAAGTTGAGAATCAATTAGGCAAGAATATTAAGATCTTAAGCAGCGATAGAGTTTGTGAATATGAATCACCTTTTACTCAAGTATGTGCCAATAATGAATCATTCATCAAACTACAATACCCTATTGCCAGAATCGAATGGCACAACCGAACAAAAGAATAAGACGCTTAAAGAGATAATGAATATGATGCTCATTAGCTCTGATTTACCCCATAATTTGTAAGGGGAGGCTCTCCTCTCTGCCAACTATATTTTCAATAAATTGTCGCACAAGAGGCTTGACAAAATACCATATAAATTGTGGCATGGTCGCACCTCAAGCTATTAAAGGGCTTGGGGTTATTTAGCCAAGGTGCCTATTCTTATTCCTAAAATAACTAAAATAGGACCAAAGACAGTAGACTGTATATTCATCAGATATCCTAAAAATAATACTGCTTATTAGTTCTTGGTGTATAAGTAGGATAACTCTAAGATACACACAAAAAGATACTCGAGGCTCGAAACACTTCTTTTTTTGAAAGTATCTTTCCATATAAATCAAAGACAGTCGTACGGACTGATGAGTATGTTTATGAAGGTTATATGGACAATAATGAAGTACTGGGTATTTCTAGAATAAAATAAGAAGAAGAGTCTTAAAGAAGTAAAAGAGACAGGAAGGAAACTTCATATAGGCTAGACTTTCTAATGTATTTATTTGAAAAGGAACCACAAACATATGGAGAGGCGATGTCCACTCCATGGGCTCTTTATTGGAAAGATTCCGTAAATAGTGAAATAAATTATACTCTTTAAAATCACACTTGGGAACTAGTAGATCTTGCACTTGGGTGTAAATCTTTGGATTACAAGTGGGTTTTCAAGAAAAAAGTTGAAAGAGAATGGTTCCATTGACAAGTACAAGGCAAGGTTTGTAGTAAGGGGATACAAGCAAAATGAGGGATTAGATTATTTCGATACTTATGCCCTAATATCGAGGAAGACATGTATCTGAATGATCATAACTTTGCATATTTGTATGATTTGGAGATATATCATATGGATGTTAAGACTGTGCTCCTTAATGGAGACCTAAAAGAGAAAATTTACATGAAACAACTCGAATGGTTTTTTGTTCCAGGTAAAGAACATAAGGTATGTGGATTGGTTTAGTCTTTGTATGGACTTAACCAAACACCTAAATAATGGCATGCGAGATTTGATTGAGTAATATTGATGAATGATTTTCGAATCAATGAGTATGACAAATAGGTCTACATGAAAGGTGATAACAAAGATTATGTTATCATATATCTTTATGCAGATGATATGATTATCATCGTCAATTGAGATAATGTCAAAGTTACCAAGAGAATGTTGTCGTGCATCTTTAACATGAAAGAATTATTAGTCGCCAATATGATACTTGGATGAAGATTACTAAGACATTTTAGGGCTATACTCTAACATAATCTTACTTTTTTAAGAAAATGCTTGAAAAGTTTGACTCTCGGAGTGATGTTGTAGCAAGGACACCTATAGAAATAGGATCAAAACTCAAGAAACACTTGGAGAAAGTGTTAACTAGCTTGGGTATTCGCGGATCGCGGACAGTCTAATGTACCTCATGAATAGCTTACAATCTGATATAGCTAATGTTGTAAACTGATTGAGTCGATATATAAACAATCATAAAGAAGAGCATTAGAGAATGGTAGTTAGAGTACTTAGGTATATAAGGTATACCGCTAACTATGGGTTGTACTACATGAGATATCCAGAAGTACTTGAAAGGTACTCCGATGTAAATTGGATCTCGGATTCCAAGGACACTAAATCCTTGAGGGGATAAGTGTTTATTCTTTAAGGTGCGACAATCTCTTAGAAGTTATCGAAGTAGACTTGCATTGTTAGATCTACTATGGAATAGGAATTCATAGTGTTAGATTTAGTTGTTGAAAAAATTGAGTGGCCAAGAAACTTCCTTGAGAATGTACCAATATGGTCGAAACTAGTGCCAACAATCTGCATACATTGTGACAGTCAATCAGCTATCGGTAGGGCATCAAACCATATGTACAATGGAAAATCGCGACATATTTAAAGGAGGAATAACTCATTTCAATCTTTGTTAGCAAATAGTATGATATTTATCAATTACGTATTGTGCAATTTAACCAATCTTTTAATCATCTGGTTATCAAAGGAATTAGTTGATATTTCATCAAGGGAAATAGGTTTAAGCCTATTAAATGATTAAACTAATACAATAACGACCCAACCTAGATTGTACTGAAGTTCTCATATACTACGTTTAATGGGACAACAGAATTGTGGGAGGAGGTTTCCCACGTCACTTGGGTAGTTAAATTCCTTACCTATTTCTGGGATGAAGAGTAACAAGACCTGTATATTGTTGAGGTTAAGTTTAAGCTTTTAATGATACTTATGACTCGGTATGCTAGCGGGGTATAGTAGGATACTCTTAATAAGCGATAGCCTATATCGAGTATAAGGTTTGACTGCTTCTATGAGAATGCTCTTACGGCTGAGTATCTAGAGAACTCGATGAACATTACTAGGCATTGTCCAGGCCAAGAAAAGGACTCAACAAATGGACCGATTAGTGGCATAAGGAATGCATTGTGTGAGCATTACTATCTTGGTATACACAAAACGCCAAATAGTTCAAGGGATCGCGTCTACCAGTTGGCAAGTATATCCGATAGTACTTCATCAAGGAAAATCCAAAGATACAAGCTAGCTTTCCCAACATAACAAGTTTTTGTGATACTCTTGATTGCTGTAGGATTATAAAATGTATGTTTTCAGTCAATCCATTTATGTGAGGGATTGTTGGAATCTTTTAAGAAATTTCTAACTTTTAGGGCTTATTTTTTTTTCTCAATTTTGAGCCATAAAACGAGGGTTTGCTCATTGGAATTTAATAATTTTGGATTATTTGGAAAGCTTTGTCAAAGATTTTTCCGATGACTTACAAATAAGTTCGAACAATATTTGGGTGTGAATGGCACGTGGTTTCAGAGTAGTACTCATGAAGTAGGCAAATGGGGGATAACTCTACATTGACTTGATTTTGTAAAACCAAGTAGTGTATAAGCCAATTTGTTAGTGCAAAGATTGAGCCCTTGGTGTTTAAGATAATTTGTGAATGGGGGTGTTTTGACCCATATTTGTTTGGCCCATAATTAATTAATTTATTAATATTTAGACTTGGGCACTAAATAAATAAATTAAGTCAATTTGAATTAAAATGACCCCTCCCAACATGTTGACCTGGGGTGGCCTATTTGGGTCTTGTTGACCCAAGCCTGTCGAACCAGGTCTGATATGACCCGATTTGACCCGTGGTCCCCTTTCCCTCCAATTGTTAATTACTTTTAGTAAAAAATTGATTTTCCTCCAAAATTTGTACTCTTCATTTTCGTTCGAATTCGCAAGAAAGTCATTGTACTTTGAAAATCCTTGTTCACGATGGTTTGAAACCAAAGAGAGGCCAACCAATAAGGATTTAAAGGGACTGTATAACACAATGGTCTTGTCCTGACTTACATTCGAAATCATTGAGTTTGTGATTCTGCTACAACGTTCTCTATGAATTAGATTGTTGCAAATACAAAAAACTTGACAAGTATGTTTATAATTTTTGTTATTATTAATTTTCAATTTAATACAAAATTACTGTACTGCCGAAGCAACATATGATTTAGTCTTTTGCTTCAAAAATCATAAATCAGAATCTGAAAAACCACTTTCAAGTCATTTGTTCAAGTCGTTTGTCCTGAACCAGGGGCCGAAACAGAAAATTCCGTAAAAGATTTATGAGGAATGCTAAAATTCCATACACAAATATGCATTAAAATTTTAATAACTCACATAAAAACTTAGTACTTAAAAAATTGTGGGAATTACCAGAACAAACATTTAGCTCAGTCCTTGTACTAAATCTTAATAGTGGTATATTAGTATTTCACTAAAAATAGAGATGTAACATTATCTAATGTTCCAAATACGTTATTAATATATATTTTTTTCCACCATAGAAGTTTTCAAAATAAAATATCCCACTTTAGTTTCCCATAAAAATAATATATATATATATATATATATTTCTTTTATAATAATGAATATGGATATGATTAGTACACGGATTAGTTGATTGCACATAAACACAACTTTTTCATTATCTATCTATAGCAATCATTTGCCCGAAGCTAAAGGAAACTAGCTAGTGGAAGAAGCCTATGCCATTTGGTGGCAACTTGTGAGCTGTTCCTTTCTGGATTTGGAAAAAGTTAAAAAATAATAAAAAAAAAGCTACATGCCTTTAATTTTTAAAGAAAAATGGTTCATATAAAACCACATGGCAAATCCAAAGAAAGAATTTTTAACTTTGTTGTTGGATAAGTATTTATAATTTTGGATCACTTTTACGATCTTATATTTATATTTCAATGAAACCTACTCCAATAGGAAACTTAATAAATAGGTAATATAATTGCTTGCAGAAAAGGAAATAATTACAATGGAAAATATTCCACTTGAATCAAATTTGTATAAAATAGTTAAAAGCTTTTATATTGTAAAACACTCTGCGAACTGCTTAACATAGTTATATATTTTTGTAAGATTTCATGAAATTGAATATAAGTTTGTATTACACACATCTTGACTCCAAAAATTTATTTGCTATTGATTTATGTAATATGAAATCGGTTTAAAAAACATTGATATGTAAGTTGTGACACGAGTGTACAGATCGACCGCCAAAAATATAAGGCAACTCTACGTAATGCTTTAAATTTTAAGCAACGTAATGGTAACTATCACTACGTAGTACAAAATTGCTAGACAAGATTAAAAATAATTTAGACTAAGTTCGGTATTTGATAAACTTTTCACATTGACTATAGAATATTAGCCCTCCTTTATTTTTGATAGCGTTTATTTTTGTGATGCTTTTTAGTTTTTTTAATCTATGTAGGAACTAAGTAATGAAAATTTTCTAGGAAGCAACTTAAAAAAAAAAAACTTACGAATATCATCATCGCTAAAATGCCTCAAATCTGCGATCTCATCTGGAGGCACGGTGAACCCTGTGAACGAGAACGAGAACCCGAGACTGGCGCTGGAAGCTCGGCTCAGGGCCGCTCCACTACTGACGTCATCCAAGTTCAGCTTGAGTTGGGCACTACTCGTTTTCCGTATATGCGTGTTCTTGTTGGGGGTGCCACCTCGGCCCGGAGATGGAGTAGTTAGCCTCCTACTAGACTTCCTTGATAGGGTGCCACCAGCTTCCGCCCCTCCCGCCACCTCCCCTGTCACAGGTGACTTGATCGTCGCCATTATTGTATCCATTAGTTGTTCGGATTTCGACCGGCTGAGTCCTGAGGTTGGGCTACCTTTGTCCATTTTATTATCTAATCATAGAAGAAAATGCCACAAAAGAAACAAGATAGTGTTATTCATCATTGAATGTTTCCATAAAGCAAGCAAATGAAAGCAAAGAGAAAAATAAAAATACTATCTTTTGATGATAAAATGGTGAAATTAGTTATGTAAAATTCATACAAGGATAAGAATTTTAGGCAAGTAGTAAAGGAAATGGAGGACTAAGATATGCATATAATTTGGATATGTATTTGCCTTACCTTTATTGGGAAAGGGCAGAAATGTAAGTGTTTTTAGAGAATACCTGTGTTGGAAGGGAAGCTCCACTTATATAAAGAGCACCCACCATGCGTAGTGAAATTTACCAATACACCCTTTTTTTTTTTTTTTCATTTTTAGGGTGAATTACCAGCTAGTGTTGATGTGACATATGGCTCAACTTGTCACTGTGGTGTAAGTAAACATAGCAGTTTGAGAGCTGCTGGCAATTAGCTTGTTAAGACTCGGCTCAGACTCGGTTCGTCTGATCAAAAATCCGGACATGAGCCTGATAATGACCAGTTTGAAGTCTTGTCAGGTTTGTTAGAAGTTTAACTTGTAAAAGCTAGTCTGAGTACAAGCAAGTTGGTCTAACTGGGAGATTGGATCAAAATCTAATTGCACATAAAGGGCTCAAAATGCGTTTCAGATGAAGTTTTGGTAGAGAGATAAGAGTCTGTTGTACTGACGATAGGAGTCCCGACGGGGACATAATCCAAAGATTTTGGTTAGTAAGTTTGGGAGCATTTATCCTGACCAAGTGTTGAACCACTCAACGATCCCAATTGGAAATGCGCGAAAGGAAAGGTTTATACGGTGTATCACACAAAATTCAAGTCTAAATAAGGAAGACAAGGAAAATGTTATAACAAATGATTTTATTGATGTTTGATTTGATTTGAGTACAATTCTTTATATATCTCTAATTACAAGAAATTGTCTTTTGATTTTTCTAATTAAACGCTTAATTTGCGACTTTTATAATTTTTTGTGAATCAAATTAGATTTTATTGAAGAACACCTGATTTAAGAGCTTCACGTTTGATCTTGAATCTAGTAGATGTTCCGAATCGAAATGGCAAACTTTAATCTATTGTTCTTCAAATCTTCCAATGTTTAAGCCTTTCGTTCTTCGAGCTTAAGAGTTTCTTTCTACAGACCATGAAGAATGACTTGCTTAATCTTGCTTGATAGGCCTTAAAATGAGGCTTTGACCCCCCTTTTATAATGGTGGAAAAGAATTAAATATGGCAAGAGAATATATTTTTGATATATTTTTCTTAATTAGCAGACATGTATATGCGATGCATATGAATCTTATGAAAATGACCAAACAAGCTAATTAAAGTAAAATATTTAAATATTATACAACAAAAAATATTTATTTGGATACAAAATTTGTAATTAAAACTTTTCAATTCAGGCTAATAAAGTTTTTGTTAAATTTCTTTGTAAATTTTGTTAGTATAAAAGGAACAGATCACGCAGAGAGGTTGCTTTTGACTTTAGGCCAGCTAAATGGAAAAATAAAATTGTTGCTATTAATAAAGAATATTGGTACACATGTTGCTTTTAAATCATAGCTAATCTAACTTAATTAATCTTTTCTAATAACTTTGTTTAAGTTCATCATTCACAATATCAGTTTTCTAAGAAAATTAAAGTGCAAAATTAATCATGAGTAGTAAAAAATAAATTAGTTCTAATATTCGTAAAAAAATACCACAAAATAAGAGTAAACGGAATTATAAGAAACATATGTGAAACGTAAGAAGAATATTAATAACATCTTAATGAAGTCAAAATAAATTTAATGTGTCTAAACAATTTACTAACTCATAATTGTATTTTTTAATTGACATCTCCATCCCAATATTTTAAACGTATTTGAGAACTTAAACAAACAATTTGAAAAATATATAGGGAGTCCTCAGAAAGATCCAAGTGACATAATATATGTATCATGAAAAAAAAACCCAAATAATAAACTGTTATAGTACTAAAAATAATTTGTGTTTAAAAATTTTGATTTTTACATTTGAAAAGATATTCAAAGTTATCATTTTTACAAAATATAAAAATTATCTGACGGTTGAATCTGCAAACCAAAAAAATATGATCTTTCAAGGGTCATAGGCCTTGTAAAAAATAATATTAAAAAATTAACAATTATAGAATATTTTTGAAAATGGTTTCAACAAGTACACATCTATTTGAAAATAAATAAATAATCTTCAATAATTTAATTTATTTTGTAAAAAATAAAACATAACCAAAAGAATAAAATTTATAAAAAAAATACAGCATAAGAAAATATTATTCATGAAATTCTTATCATTTTTTGTTGGAACCTTTGAAAAAATATTACACAAATATTTTTATTTAAATAATGATAATGTTAATGTAACAAATATTATTATGTTTGGATATGTCGGATAATTCCAATATACAACTATTAAGAGGAACATTCGAGTTCTAAAATTGTGATGTGATATCTAAAAAAAATGATGTAGGTATTTTATGGACAAAAATGTGTATGGAACAAAAGAGGGAAAACATACTTTTTAGAGTAAAGTTAGATATTGATTATTATAACTATTGTACATTCTATTACTTTCACTCTAATTGTGATACACATATCCCATAAAACTTTGATTTGTAAAAAAAAATATTTATCATAATAGAGCTTCACTAAAAGTAAACATATTTGCAAAATAAAGTTTATTAAAAATAAATTATTTTATTTATAAATACTATCATAACAAAATTTATCTAAACCTAATCTTATTGGAAATATATAAAATATATATCAAAACCAACTCTATGCATGAGAATAAAAGTATGAATATTATAATTAAAAAGATAAAAAAATTATCATGTTGAAAAATTATATAAAAGTTATTCATTCAACTATTTTTGCTTTTTTTTAACAAATGTCCATATAACTAATTGAACGTGTCACATGAATTTAATATTTTTAAATAATAAATATTATAGAACTCCATCAACCTAACTTTCTTAGTAAAATATAATTATATTAATTTATTAAGACATATTATCATAATATATTTTTTATAAATACAATTAAATATAAAATAATTAAGAATAAATTAAAATTAAAAGTAATTAAAATTTTTAGTTCCGCATCCCCAAACACAAATAAACTTATTTGTCCCATGCATTGGAAATATTTAATTAAACTTAGGGGTGGAAATGAGTCGGTCGAGTATTGCTCTAATCGAGTATGAATCGTACAGATGATTCGTACGAGATGAGTCAAGCCGATTATTGATTAATTGAGTATGAATTGAGTCGAACTAAGTATTGCTCTAATTGGCCAAATATTTTTCTAACTTGAGTATAATTTTTTTTGTTCAAAATTGATTCGATAAAGAGAACCAAATACTCGACTAAACTCAATAAATATTCGAAAATTTATTTTTAAATATATTTTATATATTATATTGAAATAAAAAAATTGATTACATAGGGTAAAATATTTTTTAATGTTATCAAATAATTAAGGGTCAAATCTTACAGGTGGTATGGGATAAAAAAATTATTTTTAACTTATATAAGCGCGCGCACACACATATATGCATATATATTCTTCGAGCTACTCAATAATCGAGTTTGGCTAGAAATTCAAATTGAGTATGATAACTTACTCGTACCCTACTCATTTAGTTTACAAGTCGAATTCGGATCGAGTAGTTATTGAGTCGAGTCCGAGATACTCGCAAGTAGCCCTGTTCATTGTCATCCCTGTATATAAGGCATGAACGTCTTTATGTTACCACACCATATGGAAGAAAAAATAGAAATGTAATAAAACAATTAAAAGAAATTAGGAACACAGATAAACAGAAGTGAGAGGATCTCAAACACATACCGAAATGTGAGATAGCCAAGGGACTGCACGAGGCAACGTTGCAACTACACATCGCGGAGGGGCATTAACGATTGAAGAAAACAAACCCTAACTAGATCAATTTTTCAAACAAAATCTACAAAATTAAACGATAATTGAACCTAAAGAGACATGATTGAAGGGATAAGCCAAAGTCTATAACTGAAATGAGATGTTAGGTATATAGAGAAAGAGATTGAAATAAATACTTTACGAATCTGGACATGGTAGATAGAGATCGCGAACAAAATCAATCTCCCTCGCTCTCTCTCTCGTCTCTCTGATTAAGGTTTGCTACTGTTTTAATGCGCGGGTTTAGTTTTATGCCCGTTTTATGGCGGCGAAATCTTAACGGGTATATTTTGTGCGTGCAACTTAAGTCATGTAAACAATAATAATTTACCATTGGTGTGTGAAATATATATACTAGTACAATAATGAAAAAGTAATTTTATTAAAAATAAAATTTAACCAAAATTTTAATATAAAATTTCCCCTCAATTTGTATATTTTCTGGAAAAAAAATAATTCAAAGCCAAACAGAAGAAATTTTATATCAAATTAAAAAAATGAAAAAAAGAGAGAGGTTTATTGAAATTTTGAATGAACAGTATTTTTTAATCCGTATTTATGCTATGGTGGGCAGTTTTTAGTGGTTGAGTGACAAGCTAAAGTGAGGGAGAGAATCAAGAGAAAGGAAGTTAGTTGAGGAAAATCAAGGCAACAAGAAGTGGTGGTGATAGGGTTAAATACATTTTTTGTCATTTAGTTTGGACAAAAAAGCAAATGATTTTAAATTACCTAAGAGATAAAATAGGCAATTTAAAAAATGGACTGGACTTCACTTTTAACTGTTCAATTGAGTTTGCTTTATAATTAGTATGGATATACATATACACATATACATACGCCGCCTTTAACATATTAATTGACAGAATAGGAATTTTTGCACGTTATTGTTTATGATTGGAATTTGGACACTTTTATATTAACTTGTATTTAATTTTTTTAATAGATTTTGATGTTATATGTACTTAGAGATAACAATTGGATCAATCCACAGGCAAGCTAAAATGCTTATTTAATTCACAACTAGGCAATCAAAATCTAACTCAAACTAAAATGTCGCACCCTGAATCCCTAAAGGAGATCTGTAGGGGCGAATGTTTTCCCTTTTTAAGTAAGAGGAATGGAAAAATATTTATAGTTTTGAGAAAAGAAATGAAAATAGGAAAACACGCTACCGCCAACTGATAAACACGCTTGGTCTACAACAATAAATATCACCAGAGTCACACTAAAAATAAATATACATTATAGCCTGTATATGGTCTGCATATGAATCTAGAATAATTAGCCCGCATAGGGCTTTTATAATAGCATAAAGTAAACATCACGTTTACTGAAATAACAACTCTAATATGCTCATATACATCATATTATACAATGTTCTAGCGCCAAAACAAAAGTTTGCTACTACGAGCTACAACAAAAGATAATATGACAAAAATACATCTAAGCCT
>MKEJ01059419.1:0-18160 GCA_001753735.1 Embelia ribes
GACAAGGCGGTCGATGAAGGCTTCATCGCTCCCTCTGCCCGCCAAATCATCATCTCTGCCCAAACTGCACACGAACTAATGTGCAAACTTGAGGTACACTATGAGAAATCATGATATATATTGCTCTTATATTTATGAATATGATGGGTTAACGTCTCATGAATTATTTGTATTGACCGATATTTTACTAGCAATTACGATTGATGCTAGCGAATTTATTGCCATTGTATATAATAAATAGTGTATAGAATTAAAATGATTTCGAGCGAATTGATAATAACTAGCTATTTATTTAATTTTTAGGACTATGTTCCCAAATACTTTGGTGGTGCTACGCTAACTTGGGAAATAGAGCAACAATTGGGTTACACGATACAATCAAATATTGCCCGTTGACCAAATCGACTACCATCACAGCCGTCGATTTTTTCGTGATCTAATCAACAGTTTCAAAAATATGTAGGCATGAGCCGCAGTGGATCTTTTATGTGGTTTATTTAATTTGTGAGTAATATAATTTGGAAATTCTTTCAAGTGCTTTTTCTTTTCCACTTCTTTTGAATTTGTGCATTTAAAGCTGATTTACCAGGATCAAGTCGCTTTTTTGCATGTTTTTCCCCCCTATGTATATATAGTATTTTTTTTGGTATATAAATGGGTTTGTAAGAGCATTATTTCCAAGTTAGAAGAGTGATGCATATTTCATTTAGGCTTTTCTTTGTTCTATTTATGGGTAGTGACATAAATTTCCTTATTATGTTTTCGAATGAGATTTATAATATATGGACGGCCAACCAACTATTGATTATCTTAAATTGCACTATAAATTGTGGTTCAAATGCAAATTGTGCTTAATCATGCAATTAACATCACCCCTCTCAAATTCAGCCAAAAGTAGGAGAAGAAAAAAATATAAGATTGAGAATTAAAGTTACATTAAAATTGTATAATTAACCCAAATTAATCCAATATGTAAAATTGTATAATTAACCCAAGTTAATCCAATATGTACCATGGGTACTTTGTTACTAAATTAAATACATTAAGGATTTGCAGATGCGTGTTTACACGGCCGGTTCAATGTGCCGAATAATCCACTTTGACGAGATACGTCCGGTCGCTAACCCGCTCATAATCAATCATGTAAATAAACACATAACTTGAATAAAGGTGCAAGGTGGGTCTGGTCGAGGTCATGCATATAGACATAGTTGCATTGTCACCTCATTGCTTAATCAGCTATGATTATTTGCATAGTACTTGTACTTGTTTTTTCTACCGGGGCCTCGTACAGGTGTCAATGTCTAGGTTCAGTGTTACTCATGGACATTTGCTTTTAGTCTTAAAAGTGGCTGTGATTTCACAATGTAAAAGAGCTAAATAAGCTTTTGCAGTTGCTTTTATGCTTGTTCAATTTTGGTAAATAATTGGTCCCCATTGATCATGGTGTTCTATATTTGGATAAACATGAGGTTAAACCACTAATGTGCGACCAGTTGGTACCCCTTTTTCAGAATAATCAATTCGCCATAGAATGTGTTCACAGCTTTTTATCGGATGGACAGCTAGTGGCTACGGACGACGCAATATGTTTGTAGCTGCTGTAGCCTTTTTTTTTTTTTTTTTTTTTTTTAATATGTGGTTTTTATCGGCTTGCGTCATCCAATTAGTTCACAGATTCTAGTGCCTCGCACCCATAATAATTCCCAACACAGACTATGGTTCAGCCTAGCAAGCTAGGGGGTGTGGCCCCAAGTGCGACACACGTGAATCGAATTTCCCACCTCATGCCTAAAGTCATAAGTACCGGTCATTCGATTACTAGGCCGACCCCTTGGGTTTGCTGTAGAATATTTTCAACCATAGGATTTTGATGATTTTGATAAAGGGAAAAAAAAAAAAAAAAAAAAAAAAAAATAAAAAAAAAAAAAAAAAAAAAAAAAAAAAAATTATTAAAATTATTTAAAAATTTAATTTAAATAATATAATTTTTTTAATTTTTTTTTTTTTTTTTTTTTTTTTTTTTGTTGTAAAAAAATTTAAATTACCTCACAAGAGCCAAGGCCTTCCACATCATCAGGTAGCCTCATAGCAGCAAGATTACCATAAGTGCAGTCTCTTCTGAAGTTCAAAATTGGTGGTACCACAAATTGGTGGAAGTGTGTTCCACTTGGGGCCCAACTTTGCTCTCTTGGAGTCATCCACTTGCCAACTATCCAAGCCTATCAATATTTATTTTTCACTATTAAAAAAATTAATTAATAATAATAATAAATTAAAATAAATTTTAGTTGAAGTATATCTCAAAGTAAAAGGAACTTGTAGATACATGTCCCGGGTGTTCTGTGTAATACCTATTTACTCTTAAAATAATCAATGAAGGCCTCTCTTTTGTCTATAAAAAATATGCTTATATTTGCACTAAAGGTCCGCCTAATTCGAACCATAGCTATATCTCAACATAGTTTCAGTCGAAACGCCAAGAATCCCTAAATTTTGTATAAACACAAATTTAGACGTCCAATCTTTTTTAAAAAAAGTGACACATTTGGCCACTTTGATTGTATTTCATAAAGTCTGAGACGAAAACAACGTAAGTGATTTTAAGTAGACTAATTTACTCCTATATGAACCACAAAAACGTCAAACAATTTTCTTATTTCGGATGATTTTACGCTTATCCATGGGACTATACATGTTACTTTGTCAAAACTTAGGACTATATGCAATTGAAACTCTAGGGACCAAATAGAACATTTTTTGAGACTATGGGTACCATTGATGTAATTTACTCTAGGTTAAAATTTCCCTAAAAATTTTGGTTACAATTGCGAAAAAGTATACCTTGCAATTTTGGGCAGCTTGGTACTTTGTTACTTGGACAAGATACTTTTGGTACTCTGTTGGGGCTTCCTTTTTTATCTTTTGAAATCTCTCTGTTGAAAGAGTTAACATCTGCATCATTAACAAATTAATTACGTAATCAAAACAGACACATATATGTATACTATGTCTATCCAACTTATTTAGTCAATTTTAGTATTTTGTCATGCCAAAAATTCTGACCACTTTCTAAAAATAGATTTGTAGTCCCAATAAAATATTTTAAATTATTTTTATTTAATATACTTTATATTACTTAATATTTGCAATTCCTATGTTATTTATTAATTATGGTAAGGACAAATATGGAAGTAACTAATGATTTAATAGTTAAACTCATTTATTATGTTTGTTATAAAAATTTAGATTTTTCATAGTGGACAATATAAGTTGAACGGGGAAATGTTAACTTATTAGATAAGGAAGAGACTCGGAACCTTCACCTGGTCTTTTTTCGGTGGAGAAAAAATTGTAACCTTTTCACGCAGATAGACGATATTAGACTCATTGTTAACCTTGGTCGATAAATATAAAAGAGTCTTTTTATATGTTTTTAAGTATTAATAAAATATCTTTAGCATAACGTTCACTCCATTTTTGTTATAAATTACGGTATCGTGTGATAAATTATTTTAAAAAATTAATTCGTGGTCTGGTTATTTTATTTTCCAGTTATTTTACATAATTAAGGAATTAAACTTTTCTTTAACAGTGGGCTAAAACAAAGTCATTTCTACTAAAAGGTCCCGTGTTTGTAAGTTTAAACATATTGGCAATGGATATTCATAAATGATTAAAGCGTGCAACAAAAATTGATTGAGAGGTCACTTACTAGGACTCGTACGCCTCGTCGACAAAGGTAAAGGGCAATGGCTCTTCCAAGCTTCGAAGTTGCTCCGGTTAAGAAAACTTCCTTAACATCTTCTAGGATCTCGTGAAGTATTACAGCAGCGGTTAGAGTGTTACCATGGACAACTCGGACTTTTAAGTCAGGATGCTTGTCCACGAATAGAGTTCCACCGCCGTTGAGGGCTTCATTCTACAATTTAGAGACCATAAATATGAAAGGAATGAAAACAAAAACCAAGATTAGGTCACCAATCGTCTCGCATGTGGATCGATGAGAGTCGCGTTTTTTGACTTACTACGAGAAAAACAAAATTGTAATTTTTAAGTAAATGGCTACTTAATATTTGCTTACTTATAAGTTGTTTTTCAGTCAGCGACATAGCTTAATACTTAAAGTAAATTAACACAATGAGCTCATTTATGAATTAGAGCAAAACCATTATCGACTTACTAAATCACCAATTATTTTAAAATATAAGCCAAGGGAAAATTGGCAAGATTTTATACTACTATTTCTAAATTGACCACAAATTGCCATATATATGACCCATTGCGCCAAGTTGAGCCTTGGCTTGTTGATTTAATTTTGTGCTTAAAAAAATTAACTATTCAAAATTTGATCAGATTTATCTGTAGACCTAACTATCACAAAATAAAGGATTCACATTGCAGTAAAAGAGTTACGTTACCCGAGTATATGATTTTGTGACTTTTAATTAGCCTGCACATTACGTACATGTGCATTAATTAGATTTGTTTTTTTTTTATAAATGTGTGGTAGGTTTGACAAGAAAATAGGAAACAAACACGTCCCCAATTTTAAAACTGGTCTCATATATTACATCATCCATGTGGTTAATGGAATCAATTAAATTCTTCCTCCGTCCCTAGACTTATTTCGTTTTTTACTTGGATTAAAAAGTTACATTCAATGAAAATAGAAAATTAACTTTATCATTAATCTTCTAAAAATACCCTTCATTATGATATTGTAAAAAGTGATTCATGTAGATAAAAGTCACCATATTAAATAAGAGCATAATATGAAAATTTTCTCAACATCTTTTCTTAAAAAAGAAATAAGCCCATATATTGGGACGTACGGAAAAGGAAAACAAGCCTATATTAATGGGATGGACGGAGTAAGATGCATCTAAATTTTTTAGATTAAAAAAAAATATTTTCATTTTTTTCTAGTCTAAAAACCGCAACTAGACAAAAGAGTACTTCTGTAGATGCTTAGTGAACATGGCCTGTTCAAGTGGACTGGACATGAACAACAAGATCAAAACCATAGGCCTGTTCATTCTCCAACTCATAACATTAATTGATATGAATTTAATTTTCAAAGCTAACAACTATATTCAGCCAATAATGCTAAAAAGTGTTCCTTTTTTTTGGATCAGAGGGTTGCTTGCCAGCCAACTGTGTCAAATCCAGCTGCCCAGATTTAATCTTTCTGATGATGTTGACGTGACGTTTTAATATGTTGACTAAATCTGAACTGCTTGAAAGGTGGCGGGCTAACCATAGCATCCCCCGATCCTCAATTTGCCATTTAGGTTATGACTATTTGTTATGCCGGAGTTTGGGAAGCATGATCGAATGCCTTGACTCATTTGTTGCTAATTTCGATTAATATCCGTAAAATATTGTTGCAAGAAAATAAGAATATAAGGAGAGTTTTTAACTCGTTACAATGCAAACGCCAGAACTAAACTTCATTACAATACAAAATATAATTGGATTTTAGTGTTGGCTTACGATCTTAACAATCTCTTATTTCTCGTGTCTATTCATAAAGCCGTTTTTATAAATCGTGTTGTAGACTGTGCAAGAATAAAAGCTCATTTTGTTTCAGAAAAAGGAAAAAATGTGAGATCAAATATCTAGCATAAAAAGCCATTTACTTTGCTGTATGTATATTGCTCATAAAAAAAAAAAAGAACTCATTTTTGTGTGAGTTATTTATTCATGCATCATTACGTAATTGAAAATCTAGAGGAACTTTTCTAGTGCTATCCAAAGAAAACAAAGGGTTTGTTTGGTTGGAGATTTAAAAAAAAAAAAAGGATAAAATTTTTACTGTATTTAAGCTTTTAATTTTAATTTTTTTCCAGTGAAACAGCAAAAAACCTAGAATTAGCAGCTGATCAAACAAATGAATTCGACTTTTAACCCAAAAAAAATATTGAGTTTAAAAAGATGCAACGAAACAAGCCAAGAGATTAATATAAATGCCTTCGGAGGGGCGAGAGAGTACCTTATTAAGAGCAGCAAGGCTGAGGACTTTAACACCCAAGCTATCAGCTCTACGAATAGCATCCTCTATGAGCATGTTTATGCCCTCTTTACAAAATGGCAAAAAGTACTGCAAAATTTTGATCGAATCTCATAATAATCATAAAAACAACATTGCTAGCTAGAGTCATGAGCTTAAATGGCTATTCAATATCCTAGCTTCCTTATTTATATTCAATTGCGAAAAATGTGAAGACAATGTTATGCATGTTTCTTTTATTTTATATGTATTCTATAGAGAAAAGAAAAAGTGAAAAAAAAAAGGAAAAAAGATATTAAGTATGCTGGTGACTTAATTCGAGTCCATGGCGTAGCGACAAAGGGAAAGGTACGAAAAACCATCAGCGTAAACCTAACGTCGCGAGTGAGTGACCCAAAAATAATAAAAAGTTTCTGGTTTTTTTCCAAGGATAGAAAAAACAATTGTGACTTTGCTAAAATAGTCGTGTTGGCTCGATCATCACAAAAAGCCACATAGACAAGAAACCAATATAATGACGGTCGTTGAACATTTCAGAACATCACTATGATTTTTGACAGTTGTAAAGGATAAATGATAGTAAAATTACCTGAAAACCAAATCGGGGGACGATCCAAGTCTGGTGTAACCAGCCCCTGAGGTTGTAGAACGAGACTAAAAAGACCTTGGACTTGGCCCACATAACGAGCATCACCACAAACGCAATAGGCCACACCGGCAGCAAGAACCACCTCGCCTTAAAAGGCAACGAAGCAAAACCTCGGAAAACAAACGGGCTGTGTAGCGACGATGTTATGTCTACCACATGGGCCAAGAAGACGAAATCCGGTACTCTACTGTTCTTCTCTGCAGCATTTCCCAAAAAAAAAAAATAATAATAAAAATTGGAGATCCCATATTGATTGAGATAATAAGAAATGCACATGTAACGCCGGCACTAGGACTTATTTGGCTAGAACTTTTTCAGTAAAAAAGTTGGCTTCTTAAAACAAAAGTTGGATCAATGATGCTTAAAACTTCTGCATTTTAAAATCATAAAGAAACAATGCTCAAGGAAAGGTTAATCGTTCTGATGCTTATCAAATTAAAGCAAAACGTACAAATTCTGACGATAAAAGCTACAAACAAACAAGCTTTTATACATTTGTGTGCGCGCGCGTGCGCGTCAATGTAGTTTAATACTTGATAATTTATTAAGAAAGAATAAAGTAATTGTTGATATTATCAAGGGTAATATATCTAAATAAAAATGAAGCCTGCACGTTACATTTGAAACATAAGGTACTCTAATTTATTTGGGTCAATATTGTCTTGACTATGTGACAATATTATAAAGCAATTCACCTCAAATAAATAAATAAATAAATAAAAGGTAAGATCTCTATTGGAGTACTCATCCACTCGGATTTAGTCTATAATTATGAATCACTACTGGTGATGATAATTTTGTCCCAAACATAGTACAAGATTTAGCTACAACAAAATAATGTTGCAAATGACGTTTGCAATAAAGACTTGGCTCCTTCACCTACCTTTTCATAATTGCTTTTCAAATGGGGCAAATCAACACCATTGATTTTTATTTTATAACTATTAGTAGTGTAGCTTAATACTATTTTCTTAGTTTTCCCTAGCAATGATGCACTATTTGTACACACGTATAAATTATAAAAAAAAAAAATTATTTTCGAACTGATTTGGAACTTACTTGTAATGAGTTTTTTTTTTTGTGTGTGTGTGTATCCCGTACAATACATATAAAATTTACATTTTAAGCTATTTTTCAGTTGCGAATTTCAATATATATAAATATGTTTTTTGGAAGGTTAATATTATTTATGTATTATGCTAAACTTTTGGGATGTACTGTTAAAATAAAATCGCATTAAATATGTTTTTATCGCATAACTTACCCGTCCCACATTTTACCTACGATATATGGAACAATAATGGAAAACATACTTTATAAATATAACATTATGGGGAAGATACGATATTATAAATAATTTAATAAATAATGAGCACTGTGCTTGAAAATTAGTAAACTAAAATATAAATAAATACAAATATGGTTATTAATTTAAAGTAAAATTATTAAATCGACGTCACACGCGTGAATAGGAAGTATTAGTATTATAGAAAAATAATGTGTTATGACAATCTAGAATCTATAACAATCTAAAATTTATACCTGAATTTATACTCATTTCCCTGTGAAGCTCCCAAGATTTGCTATTAAGAGTATTTCCGAGAGCATCATAGAGAGGCATAAAGAGACAATAATTGGTGTCTTTTTCTATGTGGTGTAGACTGTTGTACCTGTCAACCAGCAAATAAAATTATTCAATAATTGAAATTAATAAATCTATAAAATTCAAAAATAGCATTCCACAACTATTATTTCCTTTCTGAAATAAAAGAGGAGCACCCTATTAAATTTTTGTTTTTTCAAAGTTACTATTGAAACTCACATTGCTTTCTGCTTTACCACAATTAATACTTTATTATTTATTATATATGATTGATGATGAATATTCAAAAATCAAAACTGTGTTGCCCGTATGTTTACGTCACACGTTCAATGATCTAAATGCAGGAGTGTTTATACAATTTTGATACATAATTATCAAGAATACTTTTTACTACTATTATTATTATAAGAAGACACAATAATGTAACTATAGTTTATAGCTAGAAGACAAATTCTAGTAAAACAGCCAATGTGTAAGGTTTTTTTCATCAATACTTTGAAGTATCTTTTTGACTGAAAATATTGATAGAAAAAAAGATGGACCTTAATTGATTTCTACATATGGTGACACATAAAAATCTTAATCACTGACATTCACAATCCACAAGGAAGAATGTTAAAATTAAAATTAAAATTAAAAATAAAAATAAAAATGTTGGTTAAGGATATTCTAGCTTGTTTTGGATAGTAAAATTGTTACCTTTAAAATTTTTAAAAATTAAATGAATCTGATTAAAGGCATACTTAATTGCATAATAAATCTCTCTGGCATAATTTCATGACTAGAGAAACGGAAGATGCTTTCTAGCAATTTTAGGTTTAATTATGGAAACCAAAAAGGGAATTTTATAAAACCTCTACGATGAAAATATTTATATTGATTTATGGAGAGCTTAAACAACAAATTTGTGCTAAAATTTCTATTTCACTTATCTTGTTCTACTTTATCCTATCTCACCTAAATAGCAATCCTTGTCAATATCTACTTAATAAAGGGGCTTGAAAAGGTCAAACATTATTATTATATCAAAGGAAGCTTCCTCATAATTAAATTAAAAGGCAATTTCAAAAAAGTGATTTTGGAAAAAGAAAAATGAATAAAACAGGTACTTAATGCAAAGAATAAAGTCTATTTTATTTTGTGGTTCTTAAATTGCATAATAAGGATGTATATGTGGTTGTATGTCTGTAAATAAGTATATGAACATGAATACACATATGGTGAATCTATGCGTTATGAGTCCACTTGTCGGCTTACTTTGGGTTTATATATTACATTAGTTTACAATATATATTAAAAAAAATCGGTATTATAAATTTTTTTTTAAGAATGAATTATTTTTTTATTTAAAAATATTTTTTACCCTTAAATTTGACAGAAGCAGCTAAAATGACGTGAATTATACATGTTTTTAACGGGATTTGTAAAAAACCAAATAATTTTTTTTTATTAAATTTCTTATTAATTTCAATATTTGAAAAATTCATTGATATGTACTCACGTTGGTGTATAGAGAAGATATCTGAGGAAGGGTAACGCCTCATAAAGCTGATGTGGAATAATCTCTGTATTGCAATGACCAAAAGCCCTCAAAAAATCGAAGAAAAGTAAATAGCCATATATCATACTTTTCGATCCATATCCAATGAGACAAGTCCCAACCACAGGTATCCCAATTATGCCACCCAATATTAAGTGCTCTAAAAAGCTGCCATAACCAGCTGCAAAAATTCAATGAAGAATTAAATAAGCTCAAAAAAATAAAAATAAAAACACTAAATAATTGATTTAAGGCGTTTTATGGAACAAAATGTGTTTTTTGGAAAAGCTTAAACATATTTAAAAAAACAACAACAAAAGGTTGGCATAAAAAAGGTGTTACAAAAAATAAGTAAGAAAAAAGGTGGCGTAAAAAATCTGCGACAGTTTTATTATAGTTATGTACTTATCTAAAAAAATATTACTTTTTCCTATTAAGCAGTTTTAATTAATGTTACAATATTTTGTTTTTGGAAAAAATTTTAAGGAAGGCCTTTATTTCAAAATAAAATTCTACCGTTCTGAAAATTCTAAAAAAGAACTTTCGTTTTCAAATTCTCCCACTTTAGAAAAGTTAGTTTTTAAGCAGAAACAACTGATTTCAAACACCCAAACATAAACTTGAGCCATAGCTAAAAGGTACAAAGTTTGCCCAAAAAACATACATTTATTACTTACAAAAATCATCACAACATGTGATTTTCAATTGGCTTCTTTACAATAACTCTTTTACTCTAATAGGAGAATTCTTTTGTTTGAACAAAGGTATTGTTGGCAAGTTAAAAAGGAAAGAAGATAATATTCAATTTATTGCATTTACCAGTGTAGGGTCGTGGTACAAGTTGAAAGGTAGTGCGTGAAAAGACATGTATAGGATCTTGACAAATATTTTCACATTATTTTTTACACGCATAATATAAATCGTTAGATTTTAATTGATCCAAAAGCTGAAGCGTTATATTTTAGAATATCTCTGTCAAAAATTGTGAGAGTTATGAACACTCACAAAAGGCGTAGCATGTGATATTCAATTGGCTTGTATATAATTGTAATTTTTTTTTTTTTGGCTCTAAAACAGGAGTATTTTTTGATTGAACAAAGGTATTGTTCGGAAGTTAAAAGGGGGAGATAATATTCAATTTATTGCTTTTACGAGTGTAGGGTTGACGTATTCGATGATATTTTCCATGGAAACATTTATGAGAAATCTAATATTTTTGAAAAATCTAAAAAGAACTCCAGTTTTCAACTTTTCTACTTTTTCAACTAGAAAAGCTAATTTTTAATTAGAAAAGCTCGTTACTAATTAAGTACCCTCCCAAAAAAATATAGAAGCCATAGTCAAAAATTTAATAGCTTGACCAAAAAATATCAAATGCACGCGTGCAGTCGGACTTATAAACACTTGCATAAATGACAACCAACATGTGATTCTCAATTGGCTTTTTATAGATTAACTTTTTTCCAATAAAGGCAAAGTTATTTTTCACAAGCTAAAAGGGGGATATATTTTTCAATTACTTGTTGACCTTACCAGTGTAGGGTTGAGGTACAAGTGATGAATGATTGATCGAATGGTAATGTTCGAATAGATATTTTTTATGAAAGCATTTATGAACCCAATAGTAAATTGGCTCTGAAAGCCCCATGTGAAGTAGCATTGCTACAATTAACCCTCTTGAGTCCCAAAGGGGTATTTGTGATAGAGATGGGAACATGTTGTAAGCAATTGCACCCATTAGAGCTTGGAGGATCATGAAATTATCCCTGCAATTAAAATGTGGAACATAAATTATTAAAGTCATCAAGAACAAAAATAAAATATTTGATCAGAAATCAAAAATCTGTTTCCAGCAAAGAATTTTAGCCCTAGTTAGCTGAGGACCAGAGAAACTTTCCAGTTATGAATCAGATATTGAACCAACGATAATGCTTGGTTAACAATTTAAAATTCGTTATTATGTGTTGTAGGCTAGCGCTTAGAGATCATGAAATTATCCTTGCATATTAAGGTGTTATGATTATAAACTAAAGTATTAGCAAAAAATAGAAATAAAAATAAAATTTATGAAACTCGATAAGAAAATAGAATCCATATTCAGTCGTCACAATCGTGTTGTCGAATTGTACTTGGACATGACACGTTCTCTAGATTGAATCGACAAATCATTGCAGTCTCATTTTTGTTTTTAGTGTTTATCTCAACCCCCGAAAATGGACAAATAACTACCAATTAAATGTTGAATATGAAATAAAATTAGCAATTAAAACAGAAAACAGCATTTGAGGAGAAAATAGAAATTTATATTTTGTAATCTTGCGCATGGCACATGACAAATCAGTATAATCTCATGTTTGTTTCAATACTTCATAATTTTGAAAAGTGATATTTATTTGTTCGTCCGTATTACTTGGTCCTTTAATCAGGATCAATCTATCGTTTCTTAGTTTTAGGATCCATTGTTAGGGCTAAGTATATATTAGTAAATATTTTTCTTTATGACTAACATTTCGATCATTCACCTATTATCAGCAATTTCATTTTTATGATAACTGGACTAGAAAAAACCCCATGCTGATACTAACCCTCGCAAGTTGCAAGTAGTATCGACCGTACACGATTTGACCAGTATAAAGTTTTATATATATAAAAAAAAATTAGAGTTTTCATTTGAAATAATATATAAATGATAATTTTATCGTTATAAGTTTTTCTATTATTCTTGCCCTTAATAATAATTATTAAAAAGGCAACAATGATAATTATTAAATTTTGTANNCAATTAATTTTGGACAATCTAAAAAATATATGATCAATTATTTATGGACAAACGAAGAATATATTAGTTTTTGAAAATATCTACTGGTTTAAAACAACAATATCAGTAAATTGAATTGATTTCTCTCCCCATCTAGAATGTCATTTGGTTTCTTTTTTCTTTTTTGTTTTTGGCTTACCATTGTCTCTCGAGTTTTATCCGTATATCTATATATACTAAGGTTTTAGCCAAAAAAATTATCTCTATGATTCTAAAGTTTTAAATCTCGATGATTTTTTGTTACGAACTTGAGATATTGGTTGAAATTGATGAATTTTCCAGGGTTTTAAGAGTTGAAAAATAGAATGACTCAACCTGAGAGAGAAAGGAATAAAATAGGACGCGTCGAAAGCTAAAATCTCATATTTGCTTATTGTAGAAATTTTACATTAACTTAATATTACTTTATCAATTTCATGGCGAGCGTTTGAAAGCAAAAAGATTCTCCCAAAAAAAAAAAAAANNAAAAAAAAAAAAAAAAAGCTTCATTTACAATGTAAAATAGTTGTTTCTTCGCTCATTTCAGTGACAATATAGCGAAAAGGCATAAAATCCAAAAATGCGAGCATAAAAAATTAAGAAAAATGAGTACCAGTCCCATTCCTTGTCGATCTGCTTGAAGTCAATCCCTCGCCGATCGATGCGGCGATTTCGAGTGAGGAAAAGCATGCTACTATACAGAGTCCATAGTTGATACATGTAAGTTCTTATTGCCCATAAGATGAGAATATGAAGGCACCAACTCTCCTTCACTGCACCCTCTTGCATCCTTGAATACACCACTTTTGCCACGAATGGCCCAAGTATAAAATACTACAAAAAAATAAAAACAAAAATCGCGCATTAGTCGAAAAAAGAGGATAAACCCGGTGGAAATGAAAATAAGATGTTTTACCACATTACTTTGAAATGCATAGTAGAAACGGATCAATTATAGTCATCTATGCACATCCAAAGAATTCTATATAAATTTGAACATCGTATAAGAGGAAGTTGAAATGTTTCGTCGAACTAGAAATTTCCTAAAAACCTAATTTAGCTTTCACCAAGGACGGTTGCTCAAATAAATAGCTTCATTTTTCGCATGAGAAAAAATTTACCCACCAAGGCTAGCCTAGTATACAGAACTAGTCTCCTCAGAAGGAGGCTCTGGGCTTCACTGCCCTACCCCGTCTACGGGCTACAATGTACCAATAAATATTCCACGAGGAAAAATACAAAGTTTGAATTTCTCGTACCTTGAGGGCACCCAAATTCTCCCATGGCCAAGAAGACAATGGAGCCACCATATTTTTTTAACAAACTCCTCTACTTTCACTTCCTTTTGTTTTTATATTCTCTTTATCTTAATTTTTTACCCAAGTAATACTCTCAAGTATATATTTGTGCAAGTGCACCTACAATTTTTGCTTATTGTGGTGCTTTGAGGTGAGGGAATGAGAGAGAGAGTTCCACACCTTCCTTTCTCTCTCTCTCTCGATGTTATCGTTTTTACAAGTCCTTGAATTGCTAATATTTATATTTATAATGTAAAAGGTGTCTGCAAAAATATATAACCAAAAAAAAAAAATTTTTGGCATGCTTTCAATTATAGGTTGTTCTCTCAACTACTTCACCCCAAGACCAACAATAGTACCATCACATATTTTTATTAATCACTCTACCTATCATAATTCATAACATAAACTCCCAAGAAAGGGCTACAATATATTAGTAATAAAGTCAATTTCACCATTTATTGACGAAATCATAGATGGTGAAATAGTAGCCACCACCGCCTTAAGCTTTGACAATGCTAGCCATTTTCAATTTTTATCTTTCCTAAAACTGCTTGTAAAAATTAGTTATCAAGTTGGTGTAATTCTTGTTCAAGTAAAAATAATTTGTGATTGTAGTTTGAGCAAAGAAGTTTAACTTGGATGCAAGACTGGTAATATGAGCATCCCCGCCTCGGCCTCGGCCTAGTCCCGGCTTTGACACAACTACCTTTCTTTTCCTTTTTCCTTCTTCTTTAGAATCCCGTGATTAATACCAATCTACAAATATTTTGTATATATTTTATCAATAAAGAAAATACCTTTTTGAGTTATTTTTGTAGCACCAAATCATTATATATACCCCACCAATATTTCCGGTCTGCCAATAATTTTAGCATTTGGTAAATAAATTATAATAGTTGTTTGGAGAAATAGTTTGATATTTTTTAAAGTTATTTTTTTTATCGCAAAAGAAAGAAAGAAAAAACTTGTATTTGGAATGTGACAACTAATTCTAAGATTATTCTTATAATTAATAATAGAAAAAATAGAATGGCTTCAACATGAGAAATAAAATAAATTGACTTTACTCAATTAGTATTCATAAAAAATTTGATAAAAATAAAATTAAAAAATCTTATCAAAAGTGATTAAAAACCAAAAAATAAATTACCGTATTCAAATAAGAAATAGTAAAAATAATACAACTATATTTCACTTCCACATTTGGCCATTTTCTATCATTAATGGAATTTTTCATGAACCAATTCCTTTGAGTGTGACTATTGAGAATGAGCAATTGTTAGTAGGTTGATGCATTAAAAGTGTGTAAGTTACTATTTTGCACCATAGTTATGGATATTTAATATCATCATTCCAATTGAAATAATTTTTAATTATAAATAATAAAAAATTTCCACATGTCTTATATTTAGAGCGCCACTTGGCAAAATATCGTGCAGAGTCTCTGTTTTTAAATTATTGTATAAATTTGATTACTTCCATCAACACGCTGACTGGGTAATAAATCCCATTAGTAATAAACCCCATTAGAGCATTCACATATGTATTGCTAAAATTATTGGCTATTTTAGCTCAAAAATGTCATTTTTTTTATTTTACCTATTCATTATTAATTTATCTCATACATCAAATTGACTATTTTACATAATCTTAATTCATTTTATATTTTTTACTTAATATTTTTATTATTAATATATATATATATATATATATAATTAATATTGATAATCAAAAGTAATATTTTTATAATTTGTTATATACAATTTTTAAATATATATATATATATTATCAATATGGATTTTTTTTTTAAATATATTTTGTAAGCTTTAATAAGTATATAACATGCAAAAATATATTACACAAGTTTAAGGTTATAATTTTTTAAATAGAAAAGAGAAAAGAGAAAGAAGAAAGAGGAAAGGAAAGATAAGTAAAACCATTTTTTTCAATGCTACAGTGAATATATATTTTTAGCCAAAGGTATAACAATTGTCAAAATAACTAGCATGGTTATTTTAATTTTGTTTTTGTATTTTTATTGACTAAAATTGCCGTTTTCGGCTTTGCCTTCTGTGTGTTTAAACCCTATATATATATATATATATTAGATAGTGGCTTGAAGAAAAGAACAAAAAGCTACTACTCTGTGACAATGGCGGCCGTATCAGCACCCTTACCGTTCTCCTCTTGTAAACTAGCACCCAAACAATCTCTCGAATCATTCTTTCCCAAATCAGCATCCTCTAATTTCCTAAAACTGGCAACAGAGTTTCCAAATTCGAATCCTAAGCGTGTGAAGTGGTCTACCGATGCCCACAATCGGCGGGTGGTGGTGACCTCTGCTAGCAATGTTGACAGCACTTTCTCTGTCTCTGATTCTGCTTCCCCTCCATCCAGATCCAGGTAGCTCTTTCTTTCTATGAATGTTTATACATCGGCGGACTCAGTGGGAGACGATAGAGCATTCACGCTAGTTTTTCTTATTTAATACATTTTAGAAATTGTCAACACTAATATTTCTGTTTAAATTTTGTTAAAAAATAATAGAATAGTTATATATAATTCCATGACCGCAAATTCTCTGAAATTTATGTGGAAAACATATTGAAATACTCTAAGAGCATCCGCGCCAGCATTTCTAAGGACACTTTCCCTTCCTCATTTGTGAAAGTAAATGTGGGAAGTTGGCAAGAAATTGTCCAAATTAGTCGTTCTGTTTTTAGAAAATTTTCTAAAAATGCAAAAGTGACTTTCTTGATGTCAAAATCACTCTTTGCACTTTATTAAAAAATAAATTTTCTAAGCCAAATAAAAATAATACTCCTAATATGTTTGGAAAATAATTTTTAATTTTTTTATATTTATGTAGTTATAAATTAAATACATAGAAAGTTTGTTTAGAAAGTTTAAAAATGGCCAATTTTTATTATTTAAGAGAAATGGCTTTCTAGAAAAATCACATTTTAGAAATGAAATGAGAAAGGTTGGTGTGAATGATCTTACTTTTACACTCTGCCCCGCAAAAAAAACTTTTGGCAATGTAGTACTTCACCTTTGGATTTGGCTCCTCTAGCACCATTGGCTCTATATCGAAAATGCCATATGTATTATCCTCTCTCTCTTTTGGGATACGTGAAGGTGTCCGATCGAGAGTGAGTATTTCATTTTAGATGATACAAAAATGAAAATGAAATAAAGAATTGTGTAGAAGGGTAGTCCAAGAGTGTAAAAGCATTCCCACCGGTCTTCCTACATTTCACATTTCTCTCATTTATTTTATAAAATACGATTCTTGAACATGTGGCACATCATTGTTTCTTTTTCTTATAATTTATAAAAATCTCAGGAGAAATACGACAGTGGATACTATTTACAATTTCTCTATTTCTTTTTGTACGAAAACTACAAAATCATAGTTAAGATTACATGAAAACACATATTTTTGCATTTTATTAAACAATACCAATAATGTTTAAGAGATTGTATTAAAAGACTGGTGTGATCATTTATAGAATGTTTGATTTTTGTTGGAGAAATGACATTGTAGAAAGCGAGATTTAGAAATTAAATGAGAAAGATGATGGTATTCCTTTACTCGCCTTTTTTTTTTTTTGGGATATGCTAAGGTGTCTTAGCCGAATGAGCATTTCATTTCTGATACAAAATGAAACAGAATGACTAGAGTAGAAGTTTATGGCATATCCATTAGTTCTATTGTCTTCCCCTAAATATTAATTCTTATACAAGACTCTGAACTAGATATATTCCTTTGATGCTGGAATCTAGGTAATTTCCAAACCCGATTCCCTAAACTTAGAAATTAGTAGTGGGGATGAATAATTGTCCCTAGTTCAATAGGATTACTATGGCAAAACTTTATTTTTTAGAGGATTGAATGGTATTAGATATATTTGTGTGGTCATCTCAAAATTTTAGTATGGAGGCCCTATAGAGTGACTGATGGGAGTGCTCTTAGGACAAAAGAACTAAACGTCGTCGTCGAAATGACCGGAACATTTTTTGTTTCCATAGCATTATAACAAATTATTAGAAATTTGAGTTGAATCATAATAATTCTAAAATCTGGGGCTTCCATCAAAATATTAAAGTTCTCATATGTTCGAATGAAATAGAATTTTTTCCAACAATATCTTTAGTTCATTTCTGTCGCTCCCCGAATCCCTATAAACCCGGGGACGCGAGCCTATAAAGAAATGAAACTGAAACGAATAAAGTATACAAGGTTCTAAAAGCAAA
>MKEJ01059427.1:6299-16303 GCA_001753735.1 Embelia ribes
CAGAAGTAGATGCAGCAGTTCGGATATCAAAACCGTCAACAGTTCCGTTTTCAAGACTGGCCTGTAAAGACAATCAGATAAAAGTTTTTTTACATAGGAGTACTTTTACAAGTGAAGTTATATCAATCCATCATTAGTTATACCATATTACAGATATGACTTTAAGATGGATATCCAAAATTAAGCATAACTGATAATACACTTTGGGCATTATACATATATAACTAAACATGTACCACAAAGAAATGCTCGGTGTGTGGATCCCATGCTACACTTTCAACATCTGCCGATACTGACCACTTGAATCCAGTATGAGAAGGTACCCTTCCATCCTTCTGCAATGTATCAAAATAAATCGATCATAACAATTGTAGAGAGATGAAAGCAAAGCAGAAAAAAGAATAATTCAGAAGCTGAAACATTTGAATATAAAACTGCGATGGATATTTATTACCATGACAAGAGTATGATCAAACGATCCACTAAGTAGAACTTGTGGAACATGGTGGTTCCAGGCAACTGCTTGAACCTGAAACAAAATTAACCGTATGAAAGTTTGGTGATGTCTGTGACTCAAATGCCAGAGGCACGTCGGAATAGTGTATTCCTTGCCTTATCTGTATGGTGGGCCATGGTAATAGTGCATTTTTCAGTAGCAACATCCCAAATCTTCACAAGTTTGTCAGCACTAGCACTGGCAAGAATATTCCTGCACAAAGATAGTCGATGGCAACATGAGCAGCCCTTTCCTCGTAATGAAAAATAAGAACCATTCATCCCCAGGAAGAAAATAAATAAATAAGTACATAAATACAGATACCAGACCTGTACTCCTTGTTCCAGGCTAGACCGAGTACAGAATCTGTGTGGCTGTCTTCCTTGTACTTGATTGATTTCTAACCAAAAAGCAAATATGAGGAATATAAATTTAAAAATAAAGAGAGAAGATTAAATGTGAAGTAATATTCTCAAATGTTGGTGGACTATTATCTCCCTTATCAACTTAAAAGTGGAATATAACAGTTATAACTAAGCAAGCTTTGTTGAGAATCCCCTAAAACTTACATGTGACTTGGGGGGAGGGAAAGGGGAGAAAAGCATCGAAAATGAAACTTTTGTAACCCAGGTACATAGCGAGCATTGTGACCACAAATAAGACCAGTGAGATTTCGCAGTACAAGATAGGAATGCAAGAGAAGATACAGGATATGGCCTAGCTGGCAGATATGCTTTTTAATTCGTTCATTACAAAGAACTCCTCAAAGTCCAAATACCAGACAAAGAACAGTTATTGAGAACATCATGTAATGTCAAGTCCGGTTCCCATACTGTCCCTCAATAGACATTTATGACCATCTAAAACTCGGATCACTGGACAGATTTTGGCAAAACCTTTGTTCAGCTTTCGAGGATTCGTAATATAGTACTCCTTTAAAAAATTTCCAAGAGTCAAATAATTGAAAGAATAGTGTAATGTGCTAAGGAGAAAGAAGAGGGGGACACTCAAATCCTAGGAAACACGGACACTCCAAATCAGGTGCCGCACTTGTGTTGGACTTACCGGGGATGCTAACACTCATCGGACAATCCCGGGCACGTGTCGGACACGCTACATGGCATGTCTGAAATTCTACATATTAATGTAAATGTTGGATAATCAGAAGACACGCAGGACACACTTGGTGGAGACAGTAGCTGCCGCATTTTTGATGAGGATGCAAAGATGGAGTTTACAGATCTTCATGAAGTTAATAGGAATTCATTACTCTTATTTAGCTAAATCTTAGGTGGTTAGGATAGTTCTCAAGTGTTTTGGCAAAGACATGTTTTTACGATTTGCAACTATTGATGGTTGGTACTAAGTGGGTTAGTTGTGAAGCTAAAGATTGTCTTTTTTAAAAACTTAAAAATCAATGGTAAATTATATTTTTCTTCATTGTTTAGTACTTTATAAAGCATACTTTTGGTCATATCTTGTAAGCAACCACTAATATAGAACTTTATTAACTTACAAAATATTATTGTAAGAATAAAAAATGTTGAATCCCCGCCATGTCCATGTCTAATATTTTTTCAAAATTGCCGAATTGATGTCCACACCCATGTCCAAGTTGGTGCATCTTAGCCCCATATCCTCTTGGTCCAAAAAGCTACACAATGAGTCAACAAGCAACATGGGTGCAGAACTGACACTTTAAGGGGTAGGGAGAGGGAGAGGTTATGCACAAAGGGAAATCATGTACAGAACTTATGTCGATGAAGTCTTGATGTTGCTTCTTTCAGTACAGGCAACTATCAGATCAGTCAATTACTCACCGATTATTACCTTATATCTAAGTCTAGTGACTGAAGTTTGCAATATGCAATAGCAACAATGCATGCATACATGACACAGGTGGAACCAATAATTACAGATACTTCCTCGGAACAATCCTACTACAGCAAATAATATCATCAAATACATATGCAACATCGGCAATGAATATAGAAGAAAAAATATACCTGTTGATCTTGATTGATGGATACTGCATCATTAGCACTTTTTGGTTCTGCTTTCATGGATGAACGCCTTTTGACCCTAAATATCCCTGTATCAAACTCGTCACTGTCCTGTTCCACAACAGGCTTCACTTCTAATCCTTGAGAGTTCCCTTGCATGCCCATCCGAGTATCATTGACAACAGCTTGTGAAGATTCAATTACGTTGTGAGGTGCCTCATTAGAAGCCCTTGCAGATGCAACTTCTTCTAAACTAATGTTAGTACGAGCCCGTACCTGCTATAACACATGGCAAAAAAGATACTTATACAAAGTGCAATAAAACAAATTCTTGTTCAACCAAGTGATGTGCCAATGAGGAGAAAATGGCAATCGTAACTTCACATGCTCCAAATAGCTAGTTCAGTTACAACCTAATACTCATAAGCTGAAAAGTTAGCTTTTCCACAGCAATCGGAAAAGGACAAGAAAACTGAGCAGCAAATTAGTCTTTTAAGAAAAAAAGAGCATAGCATTTTAGTTTGGCTTTTTAAAGGAATATTGGCAGTTTTTGTATTTCATATATGGTAGCACATTCTACTTCAAATGAATCTGTTCTTTTCAAAATCCTGTACAAGAGAAAGCATAATTCTGATAGAAGGAACAATACTATTTAGTTCATGACGCATTTAAAACCACAGGGACAAAGACAACTCCTGCATTAAACTGCAAGAAACCGACTATTAAATCTTACACTATTGGGTGTGGAAACATTTTCAACAGGTCTTTGCAAAGAAAATAATGTTGATGCGACAGAAGAGAGAGAAGCTTCAGATAATTTAGTACCCACATTTTCTGCATTGTAGCTCAGACTAGACTGACTGTGAGAAGTGCTCTCATGCTGCTGAAATTGATCCAAACTTTTGGCAACTTCTGAATCAGAATCAGAGCTTACGTCACAATATGGAGAGTATCCATCCCGCTCAGCATTGGGGAACCTCTTCAATAGTAGAGATAAATCGTCACCACTTCTACATTGCTTCAAATCTTCCCAAGTAATATCGTCTTCCTGCTCAAACTTGATGGCTGTAGTTTCCATGTCACAAATATCTTCTTTTAAACAAAGAGTGTAACTGTCCCCACAGGGTAATTCAACTGATTTAATCTCTGTATAGTAGAATCAAGCAGTGTGAATCAATATCCAATAACTAATACAATTTCAACAACCATTATTAAAGCAAATCGAGAGGGAAAACTTACCGTGTCGTAGACATATGGGATGCAAGCAACAATTGCAATTAAGAAATGCCAAATAACAGTCACGTTTGCATAGGCTGCAGAGAATCCTTCCGTGGGAAATCAGAGAAATGCAAAGATATGCCCGCATTTTCGTTAGACACCACCGAGCAAGGTGTTGAAATCGCATCAAATTAATGAACGCTATCTTAATGCTGCGGTGACAAATCAATTCTGCGGGTGAAAATTCAGGATGTTCTAGTTCCGAACTCCTATGAAGAAACATTGCTTCTTTGCAGAGAAGTTCTTCATGAGGAATAAGAGGTGTTCGGTTAAGAAGCGCATAGCGAACGGTAGCTATTGACCCCAAACGAAACCAATCACCGATTGCAAAGTTGACTGCCTCACAACAATTAAAACCTGTAATGTTAAGAAAAAAGAGAGGATGAGGATAAATGACACAGCTATAATGAAAAGAGAAACAGAAAAAGATGACACTACTTGATATCTCTTTTAAGGGGTTTATTTCACACAAGGTTTTAAATATCATCTGTTACACCATTGCGTAACACCATTGCGTTATGGTTTCGGCCTACACTGCCACCATTACTGTTACCGTTGTGCTAAAAAAATTCGTAAAGATGAAAAAAAATCGTGGCTCCGATTTCCGCTACCGTTACACTACAGCCGTTACAGTCTGAAACCGTTACATTGCCACCGTTGCCGTTACAGTATCTGCCACCGTTATTTAAAACCTTGGTTTCACATGATAGAAAAAAGAAATACAAAATCCCAATCAATGTAATCCCAAAGGATGGAACTCGGGAAATCTTCTCATACATAACCCACAGTCAATAAGTTGTGTGATATGGAGTCGACATAATTTTGGTCGTTGCAGTCCAAGAAGAAACTAAAATGAGCTTGGTAACAAAATATAATCATGCCAGATGATTTTAAAGTTATCCCATCAAAAACAAGCATTCAAAATCTTCATGTTATACTAGTAAATGCAAGCCAAGAGAACTAACCATGGCTAAATCCAGCATGATATGCTCTCGGGAAAGTTATTATAAACTCTCCAGGCTGTTGCACGGCCCTGTAGACAGGGACAGCATGTTCAAGCAAAATATTAGGAGGAAACAAAGTTGTTTTCCCAAGAAGCACATCAAATGCACCATCCTCTCCATCAGCCGACAGTATATTTTGGGAATATACCTGCTCTTTGACCACCTTTTCAAAATCTAGAGCCGCTTGACCAGGAATTCCATACCATGTCTTTGCTGCACCGCAGTGATGGTAATTGATACTGCGGAGAATTGGTGGAAAAAAAAAGAAACTTTTTAACAGAACTATCTGTAGGCAGAAAGTTATGCCTTGGTAATCCTAGTCTGTAAGCATATACCTGTACAAGTAATGATCTTCTACATGCCAAGCAAACATACTGAACAGCATTCCAATATACAGCATTGGTTCAGTAACTCCCTGAAAAAAATGAGAAACGTTGATCAGGTGCATAATCAATTGGTTGGGAAAGGAAAAAAGCAAAAGGGAGAAAAATGTACCGGTATCGTTGTTTCAAGAAGACGTAGAATAGATTTGGGCAAGCGAGAAACTTTCTGATGTCAAAATAAAGAATAATACATGAGAACAAGGTAGCAAAGATGAAGACATGCAAGCCATGGACATCAGAATAAGGTAACAGATGAAAACATGAATGTCATGAACATCAGAATAAGTTTATATAAATAAATCATGCAAGGCATGAATATCAGAAAATAACAGCCAAATTTCAGGCAAAATAATAAAGGAAAAAGCAAAGAAATATGAATTTAACAGACGTATTTTATGCTTCACCACAAACCGTAGATTTGCATGTAAAAGTTCAACAGAAAAGCATTTTCTCATAAAATAACTGAGGCAGAGTTTATACAAATATTGACACCTTTAGATTCCATTTGCTTCTCCCAAGTTGGTCGTTTGGAGAACATGAAAAGGCACTACCATCAACATCACAAGCATATTCTACAGTTTCTGTCTTTCCACAAGCTATTTCATGCCAAAATTCCTTTTCTAAGTAAGTGACAGGAAGACATCCAGAGCTGAAATATCTACGAGCAAAAACCTTGTTCGCCATTTTCTCGAAATCACGAAATGTATAATTTCTGAAAAATGAAAAGGTATAGTCAAGCCAAGAAGACAGCAAATAAAATTTGTAAGATCTCTTACCAAGAAAACTTAGTATTCACCTCCCACTCATGAAGAAGGTGACCTTGTCTTCAGTATCCCATTCAGCAAGGCGAAGGGGTTGCACACGAGTTGTGAACTTAAATCCAGCTTTCTCTTTCATCAAAACCATACCAGCAGGAACAGATGCACTCAGTGGTGAAACAATCTTACAAATTCCTGAAAACAAGATGTTTGAAATTTGCTATTTCAGTGAACAAAGAAAATCACATGGGGTATATTCAGAAAGAAGAAAAAAAATGTATTACATATATGCACGTGAAGAAAAGATGAGAGCTAATTGTTTAGTGATAAAATATTCTTTTCAATTACTTTTCCACATACGAATATTTGCACACCATATGAGAGTATAATTAGCATTGCCACATCTAAGTAGTTCTCTTCCCAGAAAAATAAAATGAAACAAAAACTGCTCAAGGACGTATCAAAAACAGCTATATTGAGGGAAAGAGCCACGTCCTATAGACGTATTTGCTTTGCACCAAGTACAACTTCCTATGCTACCAACTCTGAAAACAAGAAATAAAGTAAAGGTGGCAAAGAATAGCACTGAGAATTTATCACTTCCATATCAACACATTCAAAGACAAAGTCCCAACCGAAATAAATCAATAAATCAAAAAAGCTTTTACCGTATCGTGAAGCTTCAGGTGCTATCTTTTGTAGATAGATCAACGGGTCCTCGAAATCCTCCTTACTTGGACTGTAAACAGGGCACTCGGGAATCTTTTCAACCCAATCAAGATCATTCACATCAAACTTAGAAACCTTTTGCTTAGAAAAAACGTCCTCTTGTGAAGCAACGGTAGAAAAAGAATCGACATTACTATGTATCCTAATACCACAAGAAGCTGGAGCTCTTAGAGCATCTCCTCCGCTTCTAATCGCCATGTTAGTAGAACCAACACTGCCAGATAATGGTTCTAGCTTTGCCCTCTCACGCCTTTTAAGCTTCAAAAATTCCAAAGTAGTCTCCCTAGGCATATGCACCCTTCCTTCCACCTGAAGCACAAAAAAGAATGCTCAGGCTCCAAAATTAGATGTTGAAAAGATACAGCGATTTGACAACTTCTAAAACACAAATTCAATCAGGAAAATAGATAGAAGTAAGGATGAATGCAGCAAATTTTGTCATATCAAGAGACAACCAGATACAGTGAAGATTAGCAAATTATTTCAAATTCTTATACCAAAATATACCGCGGCATCAATGTTCATTATTTTGCATTCAAATCTTACGTAACTTTATCCTCGCAGTAATGTCTAAACAAGATTATAACTCAACAAAAAGCAGAACTTATCATAATGGGCTCGATGTGCCTACCATAACAATATATAAAAAAGACTAATCAATAATACAACGATTGAAATACTAAATAACTAATAACACTAATTCATAAAATACCGAGTTTCATTAAATCTATCCCACATAACAAGTATAGAACATTACTCTCCTCCTAATTACCCAACATTAGAGCATTAATCTTTAAGCTAGACTGACTAAACAGCAATCCTCACAACCCAATTTATGGCAGTCAACAATAGCAGCGAATAAACCCGTCCAGCAAAAGCCACAACGAAACCACTATCTGCATCTCTTAATGAGTTCGAGAGCTATCTCCTTCTGTATCATCGCACCGATATTATACAATATGTACATATATCTTCATCAAACATCCCTATATTTACCGAAGGGCACTCCCACGAGAGTATCTATTTTCCAATGGTGTTAAATGTTCTAGGCGTCCTTAAGGCGCAAATACCCCAAATTACCTGAGGCGCTAGGTGCCAACTAAGGCATTGGCTAATGATTTTTTAATAAATTTCATAATCTCGTAAGATTATTAAATTTTCCATGTAGAAGTAAAAGCACGTGTTAAAGGTGTGGTGAATTGTTGGTAACTTCTTGATTTATTATTGTGTAACCCTTTTATAGCTTATTATAGTGATACGATAATAAGACGCATCATGAAAATAATATATATCATAAAGATGGAACAAAGAAGTAGAAAAATATTATGATTTCAGTGAGGCGCTCGCCATAGCGCTCTAGACGCTAGTACCTTAGCTCAAGACGCTCGCCTAGGCATGCCTTACAGACGTGGCTTGCCTGGACCCATATGAGGCGCCTTGGCCTCGCCTGGCCTCGCCGGAGAGCCTAGGCGAGAACCTTGAGAGCTTTAAATAACACTGCCATTTTCAACTCTTCAATTTTAATTCCTAACCCTCAAACATGAAATTAGAAACTATGGTTGCCCAAACAAGAATCCTTCAAGATAAAAATTCGAACTACAAATGAGCAGTAGTCCCCTAATTGGAAACACTACAGTAACCCCCGGGATTGATTACTGTTTGAATAAACTTGTAAGAGGGTTCTCTTGGATTTAGATTCTAAAATTTAGGATAGAGACTTATTTAGGTAACCACATAAAGAAACAGTACCTCCCAAAACTTATAATTTATCAAGTAAACTCCTTTAAATTTGATAAGTGTGAAATTGAGGCAACCACATAAAGAAAAAAACAAAATAGAGTACCTAGGTAACCTTTTGCCTAAATACAAATGCCAATAGACTTGCCACTCAACAATGCAAAAGCTTCTACACAAACTAGCACAGGGTTGGTAGAATTACAACTTCTTTAAGTTAATGCTTTTTTTATTTTCTTTCTTAAAATTGGGACATCTATCTGCTCAGTTTTTTAACATAAATTTATTATTATTTTAGCCAAAATAAACTATGTGATTAAAAGTTTCAACCAAACAATCCACTGTTCACTCACCAATTAACTCAGAAAGCAACTAAAAGTACACCCCGCGATATACACGTACACGCATATACATATACATAGTAAGGGCCAGGATTATGCACCGAGATTGACCCACACTGCTGATTCAAAATAGGCAACTAATTAATCATTGACCAGCTTGGAAAATTTCCTAAAATTATTTAAAATAAATCCGGAGCCCCAAAACTTTCCAAATTAACAGAGAATAGGAATCAAATTCACAAAACAGTTACAAAATTCATTGACCAGCACCGAAAATTTCCTAAAAATAATCACAAAAATTAAGAGCCCCCAATTTTTCAAAATTAACAGAAAATTGGAGACAAAAACAGAAACCGTTAGAAAATCATTGACAAGCTCGAAAAATTTCCTAAAAACGATTATGAAGAAAATTAAGAGCCTCAAATTACAAGTTAACAGAAAATTGGAGAATAAATCACAAAACAGTTACATAAATCATTGACCAGCTCCGCAAATTTCCTAAAAAAATTACTAAAATTAAGAGCGCCAATTTTTCCAAAGTAACAGAAAAATGGAACAAAAACACAAAACAGTTATGAAGATCATTAATCAGTTCCGGAAATTGTCTAAAAGTAATTACAAAATTCATACCCCAAAACTTTCCAAATTAACACAAAACCGGAGAAAAAATATCACAAAAGTTATGAAAATCATTGATCAACTCGGAAAATTTCCTTAAAAAATACAAAAATACAGAACCCGAAATTTCCAAATCAACAGAAATTTGTAGACAAAATCATAAAACCGATACAAAATTCCGCAAATTAGAAGAAAATCCAGATGGAAAAACTGGTAAATATATCAAAATTCTATTTTCTGTAGCATTGTTGAAAAGTCAATTCATAGATGAATTATCTAAAATCATAAGGGAATAATAAATCTTCTAATCGAATCCATACACACAGAGGCGAGTAAATTTTCAAAATCAGTGAATATGAGAGATATCGGAAGGGCGATATGTTTATGTATATATATAGTATAATATAATATATACAAATATATCACTTACCATCTCAATCGAAATCTTCTACTAGTCCTCTCCTCCTCCTTTAATTGCTAAATTACCAGCGAAAATCGAACCCTAGCAGATAATTTCCGCCAAAAAAAACCCCAAAATTAGCCTCAATCTCGCCACATTCTCGAAAAACACCAAGAATTGGAGCGAAATCGGAGATCACTTGGATTCCACCAACTGAGTCACCGAATCAACTCGCCACAAACAGAGAGAAAGAGAAAGAG
>MKEJ01059435.1:0-10284 GCA_001753735.1 Embelia ribes
CCGTAATTACAAAAGCATAAGAAAATAAATTTTAGGACAAGATAAGATTATAATCACACTAAAAAGAACAAAATCCTAAGAAAGTACATTGTAGTGGTTAATTAAACAAACGCAGCATAATGATCATATCACCTTTATTAACCACATGATGTAAGTTGCAGATAATAATGCTTGTGCTCGAAAATCTTCAAAAGAATCATCAGGAATAGTTGAGCAGGTCCGAAAAAATTCCAACTCGTTATGCAAAAAGTTATCCGTCCCATGATTCATGGTACCTTTATGACCAGAATTGCAGGATTGACCACATCCCTCAGCTTCAAATAGCTTAATACAGCTGAAGAATAGAAAACGTCGATGAAGCCATAGGGCCTAACAAAGAGAACACTGAAATCCTAATTATCCTCACACTAACCTTGAAACATGTCATCTTTTAAAAGTTTATCCGTTCATCCAAAGAAAAACACGCAGCAAATACAACTTAACATTACCTCTCTCCCTATGTAACGGTTTATTAACGTTTTGTTCCAGTCAAGTTCCTCCTGTCACATTCACATTGTCAATTCAATATCCCAACCTTCATTTAGAATCAGAATGAGGCATAAAATTGATCCAGCGGTTAATAAACTACTAAACATTAAAAAAATGGCTGACAACAATAAATAAATTTCTAATTCTTTCCTACGTGCTTGTCATGAGAATATTCCATCGTATGCAAGCATCAGATGATGAAGGAGAAGCATAGAAAGTTGGAACAATTAACTGCTTATAAGTCAAACATGATGTATGAGTTGTCCTTATCTTTTAAAGATATTAATGAGCTCAATCATCGCATTGAGCGTCTTTGATTCGTGATCTTTCACAGGCATTGAACATTGTTGGCATCATTTTTCAAGAGGTTAGACAGGGAGTAGGAGAGAACAAAGTGAATGTGATGTGTAAGTGGATGGTCGCCTGTGCAAGATGGTGGTGGTCAATTGGTCTTATGCATGTGAGTGAGTGAGGGAGAGGAGAGCAGGCTCGTGAAGATGATGGCATATGCATGTGTGCATGCAAGAATTAAAGACAGAATGTGATAACCTGAGTCAGTGCAACTAGGTGGAGAGCAATTAAATAAGGCATACCTTCCACAATTGACAAAGTTCTGCATTGTCCCGGGGTGAGGCATTTAAACTTTGACTATCCACTGAAATCTCAAACATCTTGAGCATTAACCGCTGCAAAATCAGCAAAACAACCGCTGAGAGAAAGATGAATCAGCTGCATTACGAATTAAACAACATGATATTGCTAAGATTTTGCTGATTTTATACTTAAAATACAGTGTATAGCATAGACTTCTAAAGCTATTCGCATTTGCCTTTTTACCAGGTGGAATTTTGCTCCATATGTATGTAGTAATTTGCTATAGGATATTGATGCAATGACAAATAGGAGAGAGAAAATCAAAATTACTGAATAAAGATCCGAACAAAAAGTCTCATATTTGTCAATGCATGAACGGACTTCCTTCTTAATTTCTCCTTACTGGCTGGCAACTTCTGCTTTGTTTTTCTATTTTCTACAAACATATCCATGACTAGAAAAGGAAAAGGAGAAGTGTCATGACAATGGTTTCCTACACTTATCAGTTTTTACATAATCAATAAATTGAAATGGACAGCGAATAAGGGTTGAAGAACGCCAAGAACAAACTACACAAGTTACGCACACATAAACTGAGTGAGATCATCTCTTAGGGACAGGTACAAGTTAAAAAAATATAAACTTACCGTACGATAGTGGAACCCTGAATTATCAGCCACATGCAATGCAGTCCAATCTCTTGATTTGTTTAGCTCGTGCAGCACCTAACCACATGTATGTAGTGAGAGAGAAGATAAAAAGGAACAAACAACAACTACCTCAAATCATGATCAAAGTGGTGCACCATAACATAAGATGTTTATGGTGTAATGCCAGATTGAGCGGAACATATTAAGCATACAAGTTCTGCATCTACTTAATGTGGTGCAAAGTTTCAGGATGGGTGAACTATACCGATGCCTAAATTTACCACGACCATGCAACATTACTTGCAGGATCCGGGATGTTTGAGATCTGACCTGTTCTCTTGACATATAGGAAACCAACCAGCATCGATAGTTCCATGTACGATAATTCATTTTTGATTTCTGCAGAAAAAAGAATGAAGAGGAACCTCTTAGATGCCAAGAAATCATTCAGATAATTATTCCACGATATTAAATTTAGAAAAAACCATGTTCAAAGCAAAATCAATGGGTCCATAATGCAGATGGATATCTATTACTCGTCCAAACAGAGTCCTCTGGTATGCCTGGGAGTACAACAATCCCCTTCACCCATAGCATCACACAAAGCTGGTCAAAGACCCTGACGTGATCCTCGAAAGGCATACATACTTCATGTCTATAAAAATATAATGAGCAAATCCAACCTAAACAATCGTCTAGGAATATCTGACAAAAGACCCTGACGTAAATTTCTTGGCTACACATCGGCCATAGATGTCCATTGTAAACATGACCCTAAGTTTTCAATGCTCAAGTAAATATAATTACATTAGAGGAAGCTATAAATAGAACTACATTAGAGGAAGCTATACTATTACCGGAAATAAAGCAAAACATAAAGAACTAAATACTCTTCTGGAAACAACAGTCAAGCAGAAAAATTATATATTCAGTAATGATGAAATCTGGTAATGTAGATTAAATGAAACCAGTTGTTGAACTGAAACTAACCTCGGCTATTCTTTCCACTAACTCAGATTCTTTTTGCACTATCTCCCGCAGATTCGAACACTTACCAGCAATCATCTTAATCACCCACCTCCTATAAATAACTGAAAATAGTAAGACACTTCATTTAGAACAATCATAAAACAATAATTACCAAAACGAAACCAAAATTATTCACATGGCTATTTATTTCACATGTATGTCGGCATGTATACATGTGGCAGTCTATTCTCCAGAATTAAATATTCAAGAATAACTCGCATTCCATAAGATGACAAGTAGCTCCATTAGCTTCTCAAAACCTTGAAGATTGGGTTATCAATGATACTCACCTATGGCTCCAAGAACGTTCACTTTTTGGCGCATAAGAAAGAACCAGAGCAGAAAACAATAGTTCATCCATGAGTATCTCGCAATTATCCTTCTTTGACAAAACCAGTTTCCTGTACATGTAACAAGTAACGAAACAATATGATTGAGATGGAGCAGAAAAACAATTTCTTATGATCTTATTGCAAGTGCTGAGAACCACATTGTTAGAGAAGCAGCGGACCCAAATTCAGTGTCTCAAAAAAGTGCTTTGAAAACATATGATCACACCAAAAAAGCATTTGTTCACAGTTTTTCCTCTCTAAAGATTGGCAGATGAGAAAAATATCATTTGGCTAAGTTTTATTTGAAAGAGAAAGCATGCATGAGATTCTACTTATAAGCACTACCAACCAAAGAATGTTGGTAGCTGCCTATTAGTCACAAGTGTAGAGAAAAAGAGTATACTGAATAACACTTGAAAGCCAATACCCTTCAAACAAAAAGCATACGGACGCCACTGTTCTATTTTCTGATATATTACATGATGAAACACATAAATAAAAAGGGAAAGCATAAAACTAGTAAAATATATTAGATGGTCCACATTTCATAAATATTAACTTCATGCTTATTATATGATTACTACGAAGAATAATAAAAATGGAAGAAATCCTAATCCTCTTTGGGCCATGATTCTAAAAAGAGAACCAAATATTGAACTTGATAAGAGAGAAATAAATGGGAGTAAGCCATTGAAATCATTAAGATGTCTATAAAGTTAATCCATTAAAAATCAAAGCTATTTATGTTTAGATGCTTCAATATTCATCTAAAGTCTGAAGAATAAAAGCCTATTGAGATACTCCATGAAAAGCAAAGCTATTTCCCATTAGATACTTCACTATTAATCTACAATTCCAGATCCCTTAGTACAGTATAGTCAGCACTGGTATATCTCTCTTTTGGCCTAATGATACCAGCTCTGGTTCAAAATATATACTGACTATAAAGAATTGACAAGTAATGCTTAAAAGACATGTTTTAGAGATTATAGATCGTTGGTGGAAATTCACAAGTACAAGGTGTACCTATTCTGATTATCACTTGATGGGAAAGTGCTTTAAGGATCAAATGGAACAAGGAAAGAAAATTGAAAGCAAAAACTTATCAAATGACAAACAGTTTAATACAGAATACCCAGTAAGTTAAAACAGATAAATCAGCACTCAAGGTATAGAGATGACCAAGAAAAAAAGAAGCTCGCAAATGAAGCAAAGTATTTGATAGTGAATGACCTGGAATCCCACGCAGTACCAAAGTCGTAACTCAGCAGAAGCAGGGACTTGCTGTGCTTCATTATATCAGTTTCAAGGACATGTATGGACAATAACGAGCAGCTCTGTTCCTTAAACATTTTCAGTGTAGCCATAAAAGCATCTCTCGCCGCATTATATAATGGATAAAGAACCTCCGTTGAGATGCCCAGCTTATGATCTCTACACCAGAAATCTGTTTCTATATAGAGATCTTTTGGTATCGAGGCCCCTTCGTTAAGCGTGACAAACTGGGATGGGTGTATGAACCCAACTTCATCACTGAATACAAACCAAATATATGAAAACAATGGAATAATGATAGCATGCAAAAAGTTAAAATACCCTTTCTTAGGTTTGAAATGGTTACCATTAAGATGTACTAAATCCAAAATGTGCATCGAGCTTTGAAAACATACAAGGATACTCGGGTATAATATCTTACGCAGAAACAAATAAAGCCTAAAAATCTCTATGTTATAAGTTTCCAATCCATCTAAATGATAGGAGACTTTTGAAATGTGCATGGGTATAGAATACAAACTTTGGAACCATCTACACAATTTGGCAAAAAATGAAAATACCGAAATAGTTTTTCACTAAGGGTTTTCAAATGAACCATCTCCATGCATACTTGGAATTTCAATATTGGACACCCTAAATCCACAGACTAATTTGAGTTACAATCTAAGCACTCCAGATTATAATGCTCAAACAGTCATTTCATTAGAAAACATATATTATGGTTAATTACTAACAGAGGGGTACCCTAGATTAGAATTTGTTGGGTATTGAACGTCATAAAAAAAATTTTCAAGAGGCTAAAGGTCAAAAAATTATACACAAATACATAAGATTTCAAGTTATGGGGGCTATATTCCCCCTAGAAAACTGATGGGCCCGTCCCTAATTATTAATACACAATTACCATATAAGTAAGTATCAAATCATAAATCTAAACTATATACTCCTATTTCCAGATCTACCCATTCACAAAGGAGGCTTATATTTCTTTATATTGTTGAAGCTAAAATTTAAACTGAAAAGGATAAGAGATTTAAAATCTAACACCAAAAAAACAATTACCCGGAAGTGCATTCTCATACACCAACAGATACACAGAGACATATATATTTATATCTAACCCTATTCTAAAAGTACCAACTCCCCTTTTGTTTTCTATAATTTTGATTCATATTATTAGCCTCATTCAGTTTTTTCTAAACCCAATTAAGCAAGGACTATCAGTAAATTTAAGAAGCTATATCTTAATCCATTTAGGCCACATAATTGTATTCGTCCACTAAAAGACAAGGCTAGGGTTTCACATCAATCCTCTCTCTCATTTGACCGCAATAGAAGGATTGCAATTGCGATCACTTAAAGGGCGTTCTCGCCGAACGAAAGCGAAATAGAGAAGGGTTTTTCAGTTATTATTGTTATTATTTATCTTCTCTTGACGTGGTAGAAAGTTTCATTTCTTTTCATTTCAGAAATTATATCAGAATCCCAATTGGATAGTGGGAAATTGAACTTCAAAGTTATAAATATAAAAGCCATAGCAAATCAATTAAGATTGGATAAATCCATTGGAAATCGATTATGAAAATCAAATGAAATGTTAGGATATAAATGAAACAAATTAAATTCATAGGAAATCACTTTCTATAATTTGATCAATGGAAAAGAGAGGAAACTGTAATGGGAGGACACCATGCCCTTACGTAAGTATTTCAATTTTTTCACTGCATAGTTACATTCTTGTATTTGTTGGATCATAAAAATTTAGTACTTTTTTTATAATTTATTTGTCATTGTACACTGCAATTAGCTTACAATTTATGAGATATAAACTTGTTGAACCTGTTCTGTTTATTTAAATAAATACAAAGAGTAGAATTTTATAAGTTGTTCTAGTATCTTCCCATTCTAATGTTTTTCATGCATACTAACGTATACATATTTTGTATGTACAAGATGATATCCTTGATTGTCAGATCTTACGGATTACTCCTATATTTAAAGAGGATATTAACATCTATGATCTTGCCACTTAAATGTATATATAAAGTAGGTACACATCAGTATGCATGTATATCATTATTCTCCTTTCTTTGTATTGCTTGAGCTAACATTTACACACACATCAGCAGATTCACATACCCACAAGTAGATTCACATAGATACACACATACACATAGACATATATATATATATATATATATACATGAAATTAGAGAAAGATGAGATAGAAAAGTCTTACATAAGAAGGTCAGAGTCCAATATATCTTGAAATTGGTTCAACAATTTGTGAGGGTTTCTATCACTCATTCTGGGGGAGAAGGAAAGAGGAGAGAGAAACAAGAACTCGCCAAATAGGAAAAGATAGAAGAAAGACAAGCTACGTATAACTTAGGCTTTGTTTCGATTATTATTTTTTAAAATTCTGAAAACGCTTTTTTTAGGGTAGGAGATGAACAGTGGTTCTCCTGATCAAGGGACTGTAACGAATCCTCCAAATTTTAGGAGATTGAACACTATAGTTACTCTGATGGAGTTTTTTTTTTTGTTGATTTATCTCTAATTTAGAGATAGAATGATTCAGCATGACACGAGTTGTTTGACTTCGATTAGATAAATACTCGGCTCAAGTTCGGTTTTAAAATAAATGAATTGAGATTGAGCTCAAATTTGAGCTCGATAATAGCAACGAACCAAGCTCAAGCATAAGTTAAAAATCCGAAGTTCCTCACTTATCAAGAGAAAACATATCAAGTCAGATTAGTGCAAGTGCATATTTAATTCCAAACATACTAATAAAAAAATTCTAAAACAGTGTAGTATATTTGAAAACGCATAAAACTTGGGCGCTTTCAATGTATTTTTGCTTGATATTTTAACGACAAATTTAACGACGAAAAATAATTTTTAAGAAGATGTCGTAATTATACTATTCATTTTTAGTTCATCTCAATATTCAAAGTTTTTTAACCAAAAATGCAAAAATGTAATGCGTTTTCAGTGGCCTTAATAACTTTAGTTGTTCAGCCCAAAACGCATATTGCCAATATGCTTTCAAATATTCTAACTTTGAAAATTGAAATGATTGCAGAAATTGTCCTCTTAGGTTTAACCAAAATTTGGTCCCTAGAGCTTATATTGAAGTATTAATAGTCCATCTATTTTTAAGACTCAACTTATTTAGCAAACTCGTTAGGTTTGACTAGATTTATTAGACATCCATAGTTGAATTGAATCATTAAACACTTCCCAAATCTCATTATTAACATGAATCTAAAATCAAATGACAATGCAATAACAATTTATTAATAGATATATCCCTATATGTGGTCCGACTTTGATATTTAATATCCCTATATGTTAGTCATTCCTTATTCCTTTTTCTTATCTTAATAGTATTAACGTGCTCAAATTTAAAAATGTTACATAAATAGTCATAAACATACTAATTTCCCCCTAAGTGAATACAAATGGGTAATTTTATATGTTTTCATAATTTAGGGATAACATACAACTTATAATAGAGATTAATCATGTCAAAAGTTCAAAACTTGTGAGCTATTAGGATTTCCATTGAAACTATTGAAACCAAAAAGAATTCTATTAAATCCATGGGTATCAACAATATGATGCACCCTCGTTTGAAAAGTGTACCATTATATAATTTTGGCCTACCAAATGGAAAATGCATCTCCCTTATGCGTTTTTAGAAAATAAATAAATAAATAAATCCACTTGCATTAAGGGATTTTCAATAAAATATAAAGAATGCGCATAATTTTTATGCATTTTTAAAAGATTTATGCTATTTTGGAAATATATCTATTTGGTGTGTTAGTTTGAGAATAAAATTGTATTAATATGCCAGATTAGAAAAAAAAAACTATTGAGTATTTTCTCAATGTAATGTGATACTTGAAGCACAAGGGCTGCCATTAGACCACTTCCAATAGTATAAAAAAAACTTAAATTGCTAAATTTCTAATCTTTGCTCTCTTTAAATTCTTAATGAATTCTTTTATAGTACAATGTGTCCCAGAATTATATAACTGAATGTGAAAATGATATTTTTTAATAAAAATATAAATGTATGACTGACTATGCAGAGAGAAAGAGGGTGGAAATGAATGAGAATGAGAGAATATGGTAAAAACAAAACTCACGGAGGAGAGAAAAGAATGGTTGAGGAAAACAACTTGTCAAAAATTAATTTCTATAAAAATAGTGACACTTTTGAGGATATGGATAAATGTTGATTTTAAACAAAAATTTGTAAATTTTTAATGAATGGGTTTACTGTTAGTATTTTAGCAGTGATGTTGGACCATGTTTTCTATCACACAATCAGCAAATTAATTATCGATGCAAGTTTCGACCTATTTCCTCCTAAATTATTAATTCATAGAGCGAGAGCAAGAATGAGCGCATCAGTATTATTTATACACACGAAGGATCTAATGACTTAAAGTCTCTCCAGCTTCCAATTATATAACTAGTCATCCACTTCACATCTTAATCAGGTAACTTTTATCAGAAATATTCTATAAAGGTGCGAAAAAGAATTACTAGTACATTAAATCGCTTTATGCTACCATCAACCATATTGGATGAACTTATTTTCCAAATCTACATAGTTATTTGGGGCAAAAGCACGATAATGACATAAAGGTATCAAAATTTTATTTAATTTAATTTATTTAAAATTATATGTCTGCAATCATTGTATGGAACCCTTAAGGGTATGTATCACATTTACTAATTGGTTAGTGATGGGCCGGCGCATGATAACGACTCGACAGGCAACATACAATTCACACTTGTCCCTTTTTTTTGTTATGAAATTAAATATAGCGAACGAAAAACTAAATGGTGAATAAAAAAAAATAATAATAATAAGGCAATAGTAATTAGTAAAAGCAATTTGAAACCGCATTGTGGCAGCCTTTTTAAAGCTAAATAATTTTTCAGCTTTTTGCTTTTAAAAAGTTGAGCCTATTTGGCAGCCATCGAGCCTATTTGGTAGCCAGCCTTTTCTTTGCTGAAAAATATATAAAAAAAAAAAAGAAACTGCTGGTAAGCTGAATTTTTTTCCCCAAAAAATAGTTGAATTTATAATAATGAAATAAAAGACCATTCAATGAACTCTTTATATATGACATGTTCCCTATGTAAGTAATAATATGTGAAAAAAAAGGGTCCTTCAAATAACAAGTTCAAGTACATCACTAAACCATAAGTTTTTTTTTTATGTTTATCAACAATCTGACTTCTCTCTCTCTCTCCAAGTACATGTTCCCTTGAAATTGCCCTACCTATAATTGTCGTATTGTTTCAATTAAGTTTATAGTGACTACTTTAAGAGCATTTTCAATTGATATAATAAATATTATTTTTTAGCTATTTTGATAAGTTAATTTTAAAAAATTAATTCTAACTTACTTTTTATTTGGCTCTCTATTTTATCTCATTTCTTTATCACTCATCAAATGTAGCTAGCATACACTCTCTCTCATTAAAACCCTCCCCTTACAAAATTCCCTATAAAATAATTGTTGATTCATGAACGTGAATATGACCAGTGTACATATATTTTCACAATTTTAGTTACCGTTGTAAATATGACTATTGCCTTCATAATGACCCTTGTAAATATGGCCGTTGTAAATATGACCGTTATAAATATGGAAGTTGTAAAATTTAAAATGTAACATTTTAATTTGATGACGTGACGTGGCATGACATGACATCATTACGGCGCTTACGTGTTATGTCACGTAGCATTTTTGAATTATATAATTGAAAGTCAGTTGAAATAGTTAACTAAAACAGAGAGCTTGATTGGAGTGAATTTTAAAAAGTTACTAGCTAAAGTAGTGAAT
>MKEJ01059446.1:0-18304 GCA_001753735.1 Embelia ribes
TCTGATCATCAAGCAATACTGGGATTTGGTTTGAGTTTGAGCTGTGTTTGTTTGATGATTTCTATTTTCTTCTGTTACAAGAACCTCGAGGGTGTAGGTGTAATTTACCCCCAAAACTAAATAAATAAGTATATCATTAAGTTCTATATTGGTATGGTAATAACTAGGAGTGTAAATAAACATAGCTGTCCCAGAGCAACTCGTTACATGGCTCCGTTCGGATTCACCTCATTTGATAAAATATGGAAAAGAACTGATTTAGTCTAATGACACACACACACACACATTATTCTAAGGCTATATAGGCATACAAAATATGGAAAATCTTATTTCTCCCATATCGGTCGTATATGGGAGATTACTTTTTATATATAATTCATTATAAGTTTCAACTGTTATTAAAATAGTTGGCTCGAGCTCTAGATATTAAGAGAGGGCTAGAGCTGGAATTAGATGGTTTAGGCTCGTGAAGAACCGAGCTCGTGCTTGTGCTCGCTAATAAATCCAGCAAGCTGAACCTAAATAACACCAAATTTAACTCGGCTCGGTTCGTTTACACCCCTACAAATAACTAATTAAGAAATTTTTGCGGTGAAATCATCAATAAAGATTTATGGGTGTAACCTTACACCTAAATCATGGTCTAACTGGAAAAAGGTGTCTCAATTACACTTTCACTATCTCTCACTATTTTATACAGGGTTTTTATAAATTTAGTTACAAAAGAAAGGTGGTTGGCCCCCTATTGTCACAAGGTCCCATGACACCATTTTCCCACTCAAACCTCATTCAAACAATCTTGAAGCTTTCGCTCCCAATCCAAATTTGAATTTGAAGTGACACTTGATTGGTTGAATGAAGTGACATTGCTAGTCTAGTTAACCAATCTTCCCCCCCAAGCCACCCTAACCTTCTTCTTTGGCCAAGTGATTGGATCTTGACCAGTAACCACCAGCTGGCGGCGGGCATGGCCAGCGGTGGCCGGATTCTGACTTTTTTTTTTTTTAATTCGATTTCCTCTTCTTCCTCCCTTATGCAATGCCATCGCTAAGGCTAAAACATCTCCGGTGAGATGGTCATAGTTTTGATTATGTGTTTTCGGAAAGTTGTTGGTACAGCCTAATTTTTGATGCCCCTATTCAATAAATTACCTTTTGTTTCTCCAACTCACATTCACATCGGGACAAATCATAGGAGTAGGTTAGCCATTAACCGAGGCAAAAGCTTCAACAATGTTCAACTGTCTACGAACATGGCTCAAATTCTCTGGTTAGAATGGTCAAAGTACAAATCGATACTTTGCCGGAAAAGTCTTTGGAGCAACCTTAAACTTTTACGATGGAAGTGTTATCCTAACAAAATTCTGCTTGGCCTAAAAATTAGTTGGAATATGAAACAAGTATTCTCATTCCCTTTTCCTTCCGACTCTCGATCTTCTCGGGACCCATATTAACTAGAGTAGATTAGCCCTGCTAGAAGAAAGTCAAGGAACTATTTTCACAAGGAAATATCTTACTTCTTCGTCCGAAAAGAGGCCGGAAAAGTTACTGTGACAATGTCTTCATCTCCAGCCGAAAGATGGCCAGAGATTGGCCAGAAAAAAAACTTTACCCGACTTTCCTCCTTCACCGGCCATAAAGTGTTCAAGAAGGTACCACCCCTACTCCCCTTAAGGAGAGTGATACTTGGGTTATAGAGAATAAAGAGCCTCTCTCTGTTGAACTCATTTCCTTCTTTATCTTATTAAGGGTAAAGTTCACTTTGCTTTTAATGCCAAGAATTATTTTTTTTACAAATGATATAACATTTTTAATGCATTTTTAACCTATTATTTTGTCAATTTATCTTAATAATTGATTGCTTATAATAATTGAAAGATGTGTTAAATATAATGTATGTCCCGTGACTAAACCACTTACACACTAAAAAAATTCTGATAAATTTTAGGCTATTTTTTTAATAATTTATCTTTGATTAAAGTTAATTTATTAATCATAGGGACAAATTAAAGCAAGACCAAAAGAACATAAAAATATAGGGAGTAAATTGTAAAAAATTAAAAATAAAGGAACAAATTGAAATGAGATTTAAAATAATAAGATTAATTTGAAATAAATGAAAATATATGAAGCAAATTGAAAAAATAGGGGAAACTACACTTTACCCAATTAATTAATTTAATAAATTTTAAATATCTTGAACTTCAGCGTTACTCGTATAAAGTACAAAAATGCTAATTGGAAAGTGTTTGTAGCCTCTAGTCTTACGAGTTCCCTATGTAAAAATTTGGAGTAATATAAGTCTTGAATTCAGATCTCGGACTTCCTTAAAGTAGCCGATGTTCCACTATTCAACAATTGCATTATTTGGATTTTGAAATATTTTTTATTATTATTTTGAGAAATTCGAACAATAAAATTATAGGATGCTCGGCTATCTTGTGGCTTTCTCCCATTCTTAAAAATATGGTGGATCAATCTACATCATATATCAAATCACACGTAAATCGTAACTTCCGTTCTTAATAACACTTTTTCCATAATTCATAAATTATTTATTTTCCACCCTATGTAAAATATAAGAAAATAGAAAAATAAGATATTGTAATGATGGAAAGAAACAATGATAGATAGGACTTAATTAGTTTCCCCTGAAAAAAAGGACTTAATTAGTGACGAAGTTGTTTAGTTATTAATAATTCAAATGATTACAAAGTTTGTAGGTTTTGGGGAAAAAGAACATGTTTGTTAATTGACTTAGTGCAGACCAATAGAGAAAAATTTGTTCAAGCTTGGCTCTCTTAATAAATGAATATTTAAAATTTTTTTTGGCTCATGTCTTTAGATGGACGAGTTGCTAGTGAGCGACTCTTTTGATATGAGCTGCTTCCAAGTGACTATCAAATGAATCTATTCATTTATTCATTTGCATTCCTAATCTATAAATTGATCCGTCATTTTTTTAATTACAGAGAAAAACAAATCACATATATCAATAAAGATACACGAAAAAGAAAAGCCAAAAAAGAAAGGCAATATAAACTGATTTTTTTTTTTTTTTTAGCTAAGTCTTGTGTTTATGTCCATATCACAAACTCTGGTTTAGTTATTTTAAATTATATATCAGTCTTCTTGGCTTAAATAAATTACGTAAATATATATCTATATTTATATATGTATACACTATTTAAAAATATTTTTATATAAAATATAATAAATACAAGAGCCGACTTTGGAGCTATAACAACCCGAGCTCGGCAAAGCCTAAACTTGGCTAGTTAAGTAGATGAGACACAAAATTAGGTTCATTCTCGACTAATTTACTACAAAAATACAATTCAAAACGAGTTATTAATTCCATTTACAAAAATTATTACACATCACATTTTTAAGTAAATTTTAAAATATAATAATTGAATGCTTTAATGTAATAAACAATTAAATTTATTCTCACATTATATTTAAAAATATTAATTTAACATTTTAATTATATTTAAATATTAAATTATTTAAAAATTTAAAATTTCTAACAAAACGTGAGTATTATTACACATCACGTTTTTAAGTAAATTTTAAAATATAATAATTGAATGCTTTAATGTAATAAACAATTAAATTTATTCTCACATTGTATTTAAAAATATAAATTTAATATTTTAATTATATTTAAATATTAAATTATTAAAAAATTTAAATTTTCTAACAAAACGTGAGTATTATTTATTTGCTGACTTGTTATTAAGAGATTTCTTCATATAGCCGCCACCGTTACTTTCCCGGGAAAATCCCATTCCCCGCCGTTGAATCTCTCTCTCTCTCTCTCTCTCTCGGTAGAAGTCTCCTTCCCTCCCATGGCGGCCTTGGGGCAACTGCTAACTCAAGCTCGCCGCTACTGCTTCACCAAATCCCATTCTTCTCATCTCTCTTCTTCCATCATCCTCCTTCAATCTACACCGTCCACGCCTCCACGTCATCCTTCACACAAACCGTTTTCTGATTCAGAAAAACAGGTAAATTTCATCAAATGGGTTTTTATTATCTATTTTCGAGCTCATTTGGAAACGGCTGTTCTGAAAAAATGGTTAATTTGTCAGTAAAGTTGATATGATGATTTTGGATTTTTTTTTAAAGTTCTTTTTTGATGATTGAGCCACTGTTTACTATCATTTAAATTTATATACATTGTTGATAATGGGTTTTTGCAAAATTGTTGTTAATTGCAAGTGATGATTTAAAATGAAATGGTACAACTCCATATATATTTTGAGCAATGCTAGTGCAACCAAAAACCCTATCCGAAACACTTACTCATACTATACTCAGAAATTAATTACAATACATTAAATATAGTACAACCCAAAATAGCAATTTTTTCGTGACATGTAGCGCCATGTCAGCGGGTAAGATTCGTGGGTAAGGATAAGCGGGTCGCAAAGCATATGCCACATAAGTTGAAACTATAGGTAAAAAATTCATCAGTGCTAAAGCTACAGATAAAAATTTTTAGACAAATGATTGTACCATCTATAAAAGTTACCCAATTCTCTTACAAGGTGTCAAGGAGAATTTTTGAATATAATTGGTTTATAGATATATTGCATTAATGACTCAACTAAGCTTCTCCTTGCCACGTCAGCAGGTAAGGGAATCAGGTTGAAGTTTCGGATGGATGTGACATTGCTCAAATTTTTAACACTTAAATTTGAAATATATAGTGGGGTTTTTTTTGAAAGATATGGTGGGGGGAGCTGAAGTCCTCTAGCCACCCTTTAGTTCCATACTTGTGCCGAACCATCTCAACCGTCAGTTCATCTTTTATTGAGAATTGACGACACATATTTTGATTAAGGCTTAGTGTATTGTTTTCAGTTTTGATAAGATTTTGAGGACTAAGGAGTGTGATTTGTTTAATTACATTGTTTTCTTATATTGCCAATTACTATGCATGAGTAGCTATTGCTTTCGATGCTTCGTATATTTCTTAGGACTGAAAGCCCTAATCTTTACGTTCTTTATCCCCTAATCAAAATTTTAATTCACAGTTTTTTCCTCACATATGGCTAGTTGATGTTCCTTCTATGTATGCAGAGTGGGTTTTCTTTTCTTGCTTGTCGAAGATTTTCGACATATACCGACACTCCCAAATCAGGTGATGGTGCCTTTCCCTCTGATTTGTTGTCTACGAAGAAAGTTGCTGCTCCAGAACATAAGCAAGGTATGGGAAAGTCTAATGACTTGATAGAGTTTCATTCCCAGCTACTGACATTCTAGTATATAGAAGAAAAAAAGATACCGAATTTAACTTTAGGAACTGGCTAGACTTCCTATGTGCTTATCTTGATTGGTGTATGATAAATTGTTGCTGTGATGTTTTATGTGCACTAAGATTGGCAGAGGAACCCCCTTTTTCCTTTATTTACTTGATAATTTCAGCTTGAAAAGAATTAAAGGACAAAGCTGCCAGGCTTCTTTAATTCTGATTCGGGTTCTTTAAGGGACTTAATTATCATAAAGAAAAGGCTTGTTCAAGGGACCCTATTGTTCGTTCCAACTATTTACACAAAATTTCATCCCTGGGACTGGGCTGCTATGGACTTTTCTTCCCTTGTTATAGCAATGACTTGTCTTTTCTTGCTTGTTCCAACTAATTCCTCCTATTGTTTGAACAATTTTATATGTGAAAACTAGCTAAGTTATTCCTTGCTCTATTTTAACTGCCTCTGCTTGATAATTTAGCTTATGATGAGTGAGTGTATAGCTTTTCGTGCCTTTTGGTTCATGATGTTGAATGTAGCATCGATTGGAGAACTGAATTAAAGTCAGTTTATATTTGCTTAGTTGTTGTAATACCTTTGCATTCCTCTCAAGTAATGTAATCCCAGTCTTCATTAAGAACTCTTGGTAATTGTTTCCTAGTTATCCCCTTCACTGATAATGGGTGCCATAAGCTGCGAAGGTTTGACATACATGATTCTATGTTTGTTTGGCTGATTTTATTATGAAATGGAGCAATTGCTTTCAGTGAATAAAATATTTTGTTATCTTATTCTGGTTCCTGCAACATAGGTGTGTACACATGGTAATGCAAGGTTTACAGTCTCTTTATTGTTAGGAATACTTTTCTAATATAGTGAACTGATGTCTTAGGAATCTATCAGGATTTGGTGATGCCTATTACAAATTTTCATTATGAAGACAAAGGTTTTATGGTTTTGGCTGGTGATGTATTTGACGTACCTATCAGGAAAGATATTGTCCATCGTGTTGTTCGATGGCAGCTTGCAAAGCGACAACAGGTAATTATGATAGGAGCCTGACGGTGAGAGGACAGTGTAGACACAAATATTTAACTCAGCTTTAAAATTTTGAATTAGTGGGTTCACTTTCCTTTCCCTTACCCCATGACAAACAAATATTGTTCTTCTAATTGTGCATAAGACTATTGGTTCTTTTAAAATCTCCGTGCAGGGAACACATTCAACAAAGACTTTAAGTGAGGTGAGTGGGACCGGAAGGAAACCATGGAACCAAAAGGGTACAGGCCGTGCAAGGCATGGAACGCTTCGTGGGCCACAGGTAGGCGTTTTTTCAATTTTTTCAGTGGGATGATCTGCTTTAGCATTACTTTGTTGTTTAACAGATGCATGCCTAAAACTAATATTAATAAAATTGAGGGGGCGTATGTAACAGTTTAGGGGAGGTGCCGCTATGCATGGCCCAAAGCCTCGAAGTCATGCTATCAAGCTAAACAAGAAGGTTAGGCGTTTAGGGCTTAAGATTGCATTATCAGCTCGTGCAGCAGAAGGAAAGGTGAGTCTCTCTCTTTATCTCTCTCGTCTCATTAGCATCATCTCTTATCATCACTAACAGACTCCATCGCAAAACTTTTACAGCTGATGATTTTTGATGATTTGGAGGTTCCAACTCATAAGACCAAGAACATTGTGAACTATGTCAAGCAATGGGAGGATGCAAAGAAATTTCTGCTGGTGGATGGTGGTCCAATCGATGAAAAGCTCAAGTTGGCTACCCAAAATCTTCACTATGTAAACATATTACCTTCGATTGTAAGTGAAGCTTACTTTGTCAATTTCCACCTGTTGATTTGCAACTTACCTTAGATGTGTCTTCAGTGTGGCTTAACTTGCGTATTAGTATAAAATCAACTGACCAAAATTTTCCCATTTAGATACATGTCTGGCTTCTGATTTTTTTGTTGGCGTTTGCTTTTTTTTTTTTCAGGGTTTAAACGTCTACAGCATTCTGCAACACGACACGTTAGTGATGTCGCGTGATGCGGTGAATAAAATTGTGGAGCGAATGCACACTCCAATTAATCGCTAAAGTTATGTGTTTGTAGCTTTGAGGCTGATATCCATCCAACTAGTGTTTCCCAATCATTTCATGGTTTGAGCAAGTTCATTTGAGATCATTTTATTTCCCCCAAAATTCGAATTACAAAGATGATATGGAAATTGAGGCATCATTGTAGAAATCTGATCTCTCTGTGTTCTGTTGGTTTAGTTTATTTTCCCCATTTGGTAATTTAGTTTTAGTTGCTAGCGCAGCCCCTTGTATAAGATTTTTCTTGATTATTTACAGTAAAAACCTCGTGAAAACACTAAGCGATTTTGAATATTCGTACTGTTGCCACAATCAAAATGGTGTGGTCTTATTCGATTGTAATTTATTTTTTTTTTTTTACTTAAAAGTTGGATAGCATTTGGTTGCTCAACTTTTTAAGCTAAACTTATTTATTGTTTTGGCCTAAATAAGTTTTAGATTTTATGTTGAATGCGAGTAACTCGTTTCTCAATTGGAAACAAGTTGACTTATTTGCTTAACAGCTACGACCAAACAAATCCTGTGAATGCATGGCAAGCTCGTAATGGAAAGTTAGTTAATAATGCATGTGTTATCATACACATGATAGCAACTACAAAGGCAAATGCAATGAAACCAATGGTGTTCAATATGACATGAAATTCTACTATTAGCTTCAATTGTAACCTAGTATTTGGCTAAACCAGCGCTTCAGAGTTCTCCCTTTATAGACAAGTGATCAAATATTGACCATCAACTTGTAACATCGGCGTCCAGTCCAGCAATCATCGTGCTCAAATGTTTGTCATGCCATGTGTTACATAAAAGGTAGCTCCAACGGTATAGGAAGCACAGCCACTACACTTTGTTACGTGAATACTTCACCTATCGACCGTAACAAAATAATTGAACCTGCAACCGACGAGGAAAAAAAAATAGAAAATGGCCAGCTTCAAAAATAGTACTAAAACCATCAATCCAATTCTAAATTGGAGCAGGAAAACAGTGGCTGAAAGCAAAATCCAATTGACCACCTAGTTTACATTTTAATACATGTAATTGTTCCAAAATTAAACCAAAAAACAAAAGATAAAAATATATAACAGCTAAAAATCGGGGAAAATTGCTCATCACGGAGAAACTATCTCAATTTACCAAAATCGAAATAGACTCCAGACTCTAATCGCGCCTGGTCCTCCTCCGAGGTGCAGCAGCGGCGGCATCAGTATCTTCTTTCTCATCCTGCTCTTCTTTCTTTTCACCGCTAGCTTCACCTTGGCTGTTAGACGTCTCAGCTGTTGACGTGGCACTGGTCGGTTTTGCCTGGAAATATCACAGCGTTTGCAAAATCGAATATATGTTACAAACCAAACCAAACGCTGAATCCGTCCAATTGTACGAACTCAAAACTAAGGACATTCAAGTATCTTTACCAAGGAGGGCAAGCAACTTACAGGCTTCTTCCCACCGAAGAGGATCTTGAAAAGGACTGAAAGGATCACAATTATGACGGAAACAATGACACCAATTGTGAGGTTTGGTTGGGTCTCTGCTTTCTCAATAAGATCCTGCATATATGAACCAAGCAAGACAATATATCATATATCAAACCATAATTGTAGGAAGTATCGCTGTATGTCTACAATCTATCAGTGGAAATATCTACTTACCAAAATTTGAGACTTTTGGGCACTCAAGAAAGGAATGTCGGCAATTTTGTAGAGAACATCAAACACAGTTTTCTGCAAACACCATGTGAGCCAAAATACATCAATAAAGAATCACATTACAAACTCAGCAAAACAAAACAACATAAGAATGGAACAAACAATTACCTGGACACCTTTGAGACCATCGGAAAGCCCAGAAGCAGCTTCCTCAGCCTTTTGCTTTTCCTTCTCAACTTCGAATTTCGGCTTCCAGGTCTTCACCCTGTATGACTCAGCAATCTTCTCGTCGCCAGCTATCAAGATGTTGTCAAACAAGATACCATCTTGCATGGTCCAGATCTCAATTCCGATAGCAGCAATAGGCTCAAAGTCGGGTCTATCGAGCTCGAAATAGTTAGGGTTAGCAATCTCCTGTGGCTTCCAAATACCCTTGTAGTTGGGGTTATCGATCATAGGGGCGTGCCATTTCCCCTTGTATGCTGGGTTCCTCTTCATTGGCCTCTTCCACTGTCCACAACCAGGAGCAGCCTCACACTTAGGATTATCAATCTTAGGTGCCGTCCACTCACCATCTTCCTCATCATCCCAATCCTCTGGTTTAGTAGCCTCAGGGTCATCGATCTCTTCGGGCTCATCGTCTAACCACCCCTCAGGTTTCTCAGCTTCCTCATCGAGAATTTCCATGGGTGCATCCTCATCCCAATCCTCTGGTTTCACTGCTTCGGGATCAGGGATTTTCTCTCTCTCATCCCAATCCTCGGGCCTCTTATCATCAGGGTCGGGGATAGTCTTGGATGGGATAAGTGCTGGTTCAAAGTCCTCGCTAGAGAGAAAGTTAGCTTTCTTCTTCTCTTCGCCGTCAATAAGAATACGAACCTCATTGTTGGGCTTAAGAATGGCAGCGTAAACATGAGTTAGCTTGTCAGATGGGACCGAGGGTGGGTACTTGAGATGATGCTCAATATATTCTCCACTCTTTGGGTTCTTGTGCTTTAGAATGAAGTGGACCTTGTTTGTCGCCCCACATTTATCAGGGCCGAACATGATAGAGTAAGGAGATTCGTTGTCGAATTCCTTGGCGACCCATCCGGCCTCCTGAGGGCGGAGATATTTTAGATATGCACCACCGCACTTTAGCCCCTCCTGGAGGCGGGTTTCGAATTGAAGGACAATGGTTCCATCCTTGAAACTGACGGGCTCATCAAGCTCCTTAACTATTGCATACTTCTTGGCCTTCTCGCTCACAAGAAGCCCATAATCATCATGTCCCTTGCTCTTTGCGTGTTTCCACACACCTAATAACACATCACACCACGTATAAACAACTCCATGAAACCCACAATACCCTTAAATGTTTCGGCATATTAAAACTGTTGAAGCTGTGATATATACATCAGGTCCTTTAGAAATATTTAAAACGGATCGCATCCTCCCAAAACTAGGAAAAACCATTGCGAAAATTTCACAGGTATGGATGAATAAAAGATGATAATGACAGAGTACAAAAGAAACACCACATAAAAGATGCTCACGTGGATGATTTAGATATTTCAAAACCAGAATCTGAATTTGAAAATCAACAGAAACTCAGAAATTGCAATTTTAGTATGTTCTATATTAATGATGAGTAATCATAATGGGCATCATACAGGAATTCTGGGACCACTCTTTCCAGAGTAGGGCATTGAGGCAAGACAGAGACATTATAAACGAAGAATATCAAGAACAGGTATTCCCAACACAACCATTATTATTTTTTTTAGCTCATCAACTACCCACAAGGCCGATATATAATCCCAATAAAACTATATAGAGTGCAACAATTACAACTCCAATTTTTCCCTTAGCTGAAATTTCTATTGCTTCACACAATCCGGAAGAAGCCTCTATAAAGCCACTGCTACTACATTACTCAATGTATAACCGATAAGATTGAATATATGTGGTAAGCGAGAAGGAAACTGCATCTAACCTAAATGATTTGAAATATAATTACCAAACATGCAGACATATAATAAACTCACAGTTTTCCAAACAAGAACTCCATTTAAAGTGCCAAAAAATCTTCACATTGCTGATAGAGATATCTCACAAGCACATTTCCTAATAATAATTGAGGTGCACCCTAAGATATAGATACATATCCAAGTTAAAGCCTGGATTGTTGTTTGATGGTGTTTCTGTTTTGTAACATGTGATGTTCGATAAAAGCTAAAGCTCTTGCTTTTAAAAACCAACATCTGCTTTTTTAGGCTAAAATTCTGGCTTTTTTAAAACTGGTTTTTCTTTTTCAAATCATAATTAGGAGAATAAACTCAAATTCTAAATAAATGGATTCTTTAATCTTTTTGCCAAAAAAAATAAACCAAACACAATCCTACTCTCAAATCAACTTCTAAAATTTATCTACAAAAACACTAAACTATATCCGCATTGACAATCAACTTTTAAACGCAATTTAGAGAAGCAAATCTTGAAAACCACTAACATTTTTAAACTAATCTTAAATTTAGCCATTAGACTGCCCCGCCAACACGTGGCAACAACAACTATCAATTCAAACACCAAACACAGCTGAAATAGGTAATGCAGAAGTAGTTAACAGCACCCAAGCACATAGAAACGGAACAACAATATTAGCAGGGATGAACATATAAGTTTGCTAGAAGCCTATAGCTTTGAAATTTTCCAACGGGTATTTTTTAGTGTAAAAAATTTTAAAGCAGCTTTAGCACCCTATAAAACTTCCAACCTTTAGCCTCGATGAGTAATTTTATACGAGTTCAGCGCCCCCAATATCGTCCTCATATCCTAACCCTGGGTCCATCGTCCTCGATATTAACATCTTAACGAAACAGTCAATTGTACACAACAATATCTATCGATCAACAGTATATAATAAATTCATGTCCACATTTACAAACCTTGGTAATCTCCCTTCTCGGACACGATCCATTTCCCCTCAAACGACTCGTCAAACGACTCGTAAAAGATCTACAACATAGAAACACACAAAATAAAGATATAAACAATTACATACGCACATATATATATATATGTGTGTGTGTGTGTATGTGTATATATCTACGATTATAAAAATGAGATCTGTTACCGGATCGGTAGAAGCGCAGAGCTGAGAAGCGAACAAGGGGATCAAAATTAAAAGACTAAACTGTTGATAGAGCGTACGTTTAGCTTCTTCCATGAGTGAAGGGATCTGAGATCAAAAACAGTGATACATATATATATATATATATATATATATATGTACGTATATATATAGGGAGAACCGTAGGGGGAGATTGAGGAATTTATACATCAAAGTTGGAGTTGTTTCAGCCAATGGTATCGCGTGACACATGTCACGGCCCAATCAGAAAGGGCCACGTGGATAAAGTGCGTTGCTTTCGAAAAGATGCTATTACTCTTAATTGGGAAATGTACACTTTTGCCCCTCAATATTCTAAAACTCCTAAATGGCGCAATGGTGAAGATCTGGTTTTGGGCCGAAGAAATATGATTTAGCAATAAAAAATATTAAAATAAATTATGCAACTGCATTGTGCTATATTCTATTTCCATAATCTCTGAACTGTTATACTATTTTTAAGAGCATTAAATGTTTTATTTTATAAAAATTTATTTTTCATATTAAAAATTCATATATTTTAGAAACCGTTTACACCAATCTTTCTAAAAGTTTTGCTAAAAGCTACTAAAAATAATTATATATATTATGATAAAATAAAAAAAAATTCCTTAATCTTAACCAATGATTTGAAGATTTGCTAAAAAAATATTATTTTTTAATAGAAAAATTATGAATAATAAATTTTTCCATTCCAAAATTTATTGTAGCTTTTCTAAATATTTTTCTAAAAATATAGAAAAATTGAAAAATTGGTATGGCCTATTTCTCGTACAATATTTCCCAAGAAGAGCCAACTGTGCGCTTGGGTTCACTTTCCCAGACACAAAATTCCAAGACATGGAAACTTACGATGAAAATTCTTCTTCTAAGGAACGGATCAAGGGGTAAAAAATTTTACAAAAAATTCTACAAATTTTTTAGGTCGTTAAATCTGCAGCGATTTACGGTTAGGATGTATCCTCTCTCTCAACTTTCTCTCTCATACATCCTAGCCGTTGATTGCTGCAAATCCAACGGCCTAAAAAATTAATAGAATTTTTTTGTAAAATCCTTTATCCCTTGATCCGCTCCCCCTTATCTAAAAATATTTATCAAAAATTAGCTTTTACATCCGCAATCATTATGAAAAATAAAATAATTGATAATATTGTACTTATAATTATTAGAAGGGAAAATAAGACAAAAATTAGTGAAGTTAGATTTAACATTTTTTATTTGATTCAAAATTTTAAAAATTATTTTTTGATTCTACCAAAAACTTTGTGCAAATAAAAATGGGGCAAATTTTTTGAGGAGGAAGCATTTGATTCATATTGTTTCAATTGAACTGATAGGCCACGTATTCTAGAACATGACGGATTCGTACAAAAATTTTGAAGAGTAAAAGATATACGTACATGTACATACATTGCATAAATGCCTATGTGATTAAATGTTATGTATTGATATATTTTTTTTTAAATAAAAAAATAAATAGAAACAACATGAAAGATATAATCATATAGGCAAATGTATAGTTTCTTTGCATGCTTGCTTACGTGTAAACTTTTTCAAATTTGAAATAGAGGATAAATTTGGTCCTTTCATAATATTTTTTTAATATCAAATACTGTGGTCATAACAAGAGATGACACAATGCTTATTACTAACCTACTCTTCACTACTGGAATATAAATTTATGAGAAAACTTACAACTCTTAAAATTTACATAAATTTTGAGCAAAGTTAACTTAGATTTTTGTTATTTAACACCTTGAATAAACGATACAAAGTCATTATCTTTTAGCTTTTATAAAAGGGGAAAACAATTGGACTAATTCTGAAAACATATGGTATTGATTGAAACAATTGGAAGTTCATGTGACCAAAAAGAGATGGATGGAATTGCAGTGGCAAACAGCTATAATCCTTATATTTATATCTTCTTACTTAAGAGAATTAATCAAACTTGTTTTCTCTATTTTACATTCCCAAAACATCTTACACTATTCCTAAAAAATTACTTACCTTTTAATTTCATTTCACTTTTTATACAGGGGTATATTAGTCTTTAATTTTTAAGGAAAATTTATAATGGGAGTTACATCTCATTGTAATTATTGAATTATTTTAATGACATGGCACTTAAATTCTTGAGTAATTAATATGACTCTTGAACTTCAATTTCCAAAACCAATACAAATAGAATGTAAAAGTCTCAATTACTTTTTTCTATATACATGCTCTATCTATATACACGCTCTACGATTAAAGTCTATACAAAATACATCCAAGAGTTTTTAATTGTTGGAATCCAATGTTGGTGTTTCTCATTTGCAATTTGTTCATCTATTATGCAAATTTAGTATTGAAATCTTATTTCTATTTGTTTCTTACAAAGGTTAACAAATTGTATGCATGCATTTACTTTTTGTTTGTTTTTTCAGGTTAACAAGTTCATATAAATGAAGTTCGTGAGTAATAACATACAATGAGAGAATTTGAGTCTTATCATATTTATAATTGTATATTTGATTTACAGTATGTTGATCTAGATTTGAGTAGTGGAGGGATAATTGCACTTTATTCACATGTTTACTCTTTATGCTTATTTCTCATTTTTCCATTTTGTCATGATTTTATTGTCTACATAGAGAATAAAAGTAGGTATATATTTACTAGCAAATTATGAAAACAAATTTTTAAATGATAAATTAGAAAATAATTTTTCAAATTAAGAAAAATTTATGATCTTATTGAATATAACCACGAATCAAACTTCGAGCAGATCAAAAGATGGATAAAATTCACATTTGATTAGATTTTTGTTCTTTACCAAAATGACTCATATATCCCATGCTTATGCCCAATTTTCCCATGTGGAGGAAAACTCTTTGAAAAGTTGAAGTAGAGTTGGGGATAAATATGTGGAAAGTTGTCATGTTGGTTTTTCTAGCCTAATAGGATTGAAAATTACAAGATGAATATTGAATTGGATTGGGAATGGCCAGGTGGCATAGGGATGGTCGGGGGATGGGAATGATAACGTGTAAGAATAGTTGTTATGAATTAACTTTTAAATAAAAAAGGACAAATTTCTAATTAATTTAGATCATAATTTGATTTGATTATATTTTCATATTTATGTCATTAGTCATCTATATAATGAGCTCATTGTAAATTTCTACAATAATCATCAATAAAGATTATTCTTTTTTTTTCCTTTTATATTATTTAACATGCTATCAAAACTTACGATATATGTGGTCTGAAACCATAAAACCACCGTCTAGCGGCCATCAGTTGCAAGTACCGTCATATGGACTGGTTGCAACTGATGTCCCACCCTACCTATTTATTTATTTAGTAGTTTCCGCATAATAAAACAACCATCCGTCATATTTATATTATTTTCCACCGTCAATCAAAATATCTTCCTATTAAAAAATTATGATTATTATGCTATTATGACCATTATATTTCAAATTGCCCTCTTCAAAATTTCATACACTTTGTAAATTGAGTTATTTTATTTATATATTTCTATTATCTATCAAAGTATGTTAATTTTTAATTTGAACGGGCGAGACTACAATTAGACTATTGGCAGTCGAAATCCCAATTTGGCCAAAAAATAAGAAATAAGGCCCCAAATTGGTTGTCAGGAAATCCTAAATTGGCCGCTTTTTTTTCTTTTTATTATTGAATTTAGAATTTTAAGATTCTAACTTAATCTAGTTCTCTCGATATTTCTTCTTCTTCTTTCATTTTTTTATTCTTTTTCTTCTTGTTTTTATATCTATCAAAATGAGAGATTGTTCTCACATGAGGGAAGTAACGAATTTGCAACTCATGACTATTATCGTCTTATTTGTAATATGATATTTTGACGTCACTGTTTGCTCATCTTGAAATGAAGTATCTTGAAGATAATATATACTGATGGGATTATGAAAACAAGAAACAAGTATTAAAGGATTAAGCTATGCAATTATTATTAATTTTGAAAATAAGAAAATGAAAAGCTTGTAATTAATTTAAATTATAATTTGATTTGATTATATTTCCATATTTATGTCATGGGGACCATTGTAACTCTCTACAATAATCATAAATAAAGGTAATTCATTTTTTTTCTTTTATATTATTTACGAAAGCTTAATTTTCCAAACTTTGGCATTGACCCTTGTACATGAATCATGTATAAAATTAATTTACATTGCTTGAAATGTTTAAATCTCACACTTTAGTACAATAATTTATTTATTTGTTTATTTTTATTATTACTTTTATGTATGGTTCACTTATCAAGTGGGAATTCATTTGTTATGTTAGCACTTTTTCAAGTTCGTGAAACTGTAAAAACAATTTATGAATGTACTGACGTAAGTTTGCTTGGAACATATATACGCGTACAGTGCCAGAAGGCGATCGTCAAAGTTCAGCGTGAAAGGCAGCCACTATCGGAAATACCACCTCTTTGAGGAAAACTTGAGAGGACCTAAGTAAATCACATACCTCTTAGCAAGTCCGTTCTCAGGCCCTCAGCGTATCGTTCTTCATTACGATCATGAACAAAGCAGCCCTCACCTTCTAGGAGAAGAAAATGAAATCCCGACTTCCTATAATCAGCGGAATAATTTGTACTTTGCGTGATCACATGTTGATTTGTAGTTATGCACGGTCGGAGGGTTAAGGGCCTCATTCTTTCTTCCAAGAAGTCCACCACAGCTGAGCTTCAGTATCTATACAGTAAAGCAGCCTGGGCTTCTTGACCTGTCCCTATCGTAACCATAAACAAAGTTGTAAATGTACTAATAAAATTACCTACTTTAAAAATAATAAATAATATAATGCATCACTTCATAATAGCCGAAGTTTTTTAGGTAGATTGTGACATACTTAAATGAGTACTTGTTTGGCTTATTAGGCATTAAAACGCCAGAGAGCACATAACCAGCAACTCCTGCCCAATCCGGCCCTGATCAGTCCCGGCAGAGAGTGGCTCGAGCTGGGTTGGGCTTCGTACCCCTGCTCCCCCTACCCATCCTGCTCTCCACCACCGCACCTTGACCTAGGCCTCGCCCCACCCTCCCCTTCCACATTCGGCCGGCTAAGGTATCAATCTGGCAAGGTCGGACCCAATCTAGGCTCCCTCTTTCCTCTCCAGCCTAAGGCTCGATCTTCCTTATCCACCATCTCCGACGTTAGCTATCACGGATCACAACCATAGATGCCACCTGAAGGTCCCCTCTTGGTCGGTGCCTATGGATGCCACCGTGTTGTTGGCAACTAGTTGGGAGGGTGGGTTGAGTGATTTTTCAGTTTTATACCTAACCTCATCTCTCAATCTATTTTTTGACTGGCGAATTTCGGCCGACTAACATATCTCTCCGTCCAGATAGGTATTATTTATTTCTCTTCTTGTATCTTTGCTACGTTAAGATGCAATTTAATAGCTACAAAATATGTGATGGAATTTATCTTCATTCTATTGATGGACGTAAATAGTTTAGTATGGGGCTTATTATCATTCTACATGATTACTTGGTTAGAGGTTTCACAGATATAAATCTTGAGAATTATGATTTTTTTTGTATTGCACTTCAAGTTTTCTCTTTCTCAAGGATATGGCAGTGGAACTTGGTCAATGACTGACCAGGAGTAATTAGGTGTGGATGTAGAGGTGTGGATGTTGGATATAATAGTCTATCAATTATCTTGTGAGTTTGAAACCATTAGTTACGGATCTAAGAGATTATTTAATGGATATGGAGTTATTTTAACTCTATTTAGGATGCAATTTGATTAGTTCCACCTATTATGTATTTTTATCTATTTCTAGTCTAATATATAGTCTTAGTTGTTTTATTTATTTTATATTAGGCTAATTCGTATTTTTTTTTAGTATTTCTAGTTTAATTTTTTGTATTCATTAACATTGTAATTTGTGTTAGCTAGTCATGTTGTAACACATTTTGGAGTGAGTATTGGTTGGATAGATATCACCAATGTTTTAAAATCTGGACTGGACCGGTCGGTTTGACCTATTGAACTAGGAATCAGCCACCAAACCGGTCCGAGCACAATATTAGTTCGAAAATGCCAGTGAACTAGTATGACCCGGTATGACCTGACCGGTTTATATGAACCAGACCGAATCATACATAATTAAAAAAAAT
>MKEJ01059452.1:0-10241 GCA_001753735.1 Embelia ribes
TGTTATATTATAATAGAAAATTTTTATAATTATAGGGGTAAATTGAAATTGGAAAAAATATAGGAAAAAATTGGAAAGAGACTAAAATTATAAAGGGTAAATCGAAAATATACGGGACAAATTGAAACAAGAATAAAACGATAGGGGGCAAATTGAAAACAATAAAAGGATAAGAGCCAAATTGAAACGAAACGCAAAGGATAGGGGATAAAATCAACTTTACCCAAAAATAAATGTATGGCCGATTTGAAGGATTGCCCGAACTGGCCCAGGTACTAGTTTCCGGTCGAACCGGTTGAACCGACCGGTCCAGTTCGATTTTAAAAACCTTGTTTACCCAAAAATAAATGTAGCCATTACATAGGCTTGAAAAAAATAAATGCTTGACAGAGAGGATGCATTGCGTTTTTAGTTTATTATTATTTTAATTAGAAATTAATGATAAAAATTATTGGGCAATTTAAGTCTTTGCAATTGCATATTACAAGATTAGTCATTGCAACTTCTCAAGCTTTAATGATGTAATTTCAAGAGTTTGGGAAGGATAATTTTGTGATAAAAAAAAGAAAGAAAGAACCATAGTGGGTAGAATCGACGCTGTAGAGTAGAGAGATTTTTACCTGAACTGATATAGAATTTTCTCACAAGAGTATGGTAGAATTATTTTTAGAATAGTTCTTAGAAAATTTACAGATATCTTTTGGTGAAATTTTGTAAAAAATTCGTGAGAGATAATAATGACAATTGGATGTATTAAACCTCCACATTTCATTGTGGAATTAGGGTTATAAATAGGTTGATCACATATGACAAAGCCAAAAATAAGTCTAAAATATATCAAAATATAAATTATATTTAAATAATTTCTATTTTATTTTATTGTATAATTTTAATAAGACTTAAGTTGATCGCTCGCGTTAGGCTTTCTATTACCTTAGGCCGGCCTTAATTTCTATTTTATTTTAATGTATTTGAATCTAACTGTTGATTAAAAAGTGATCTACAACATTTGTACATTTCCTAACTTTGACTTACTCAAAAATGTGATTGAAATAATTCATATTTTTCAATATTGAATTTGAAATTTAATTTTCCTGTTAGGATGTATATTGTTTCTGTAAAAGATTTTTTCTATGTTGATTTATTTTTATTATTATCATATACATTTGATGTGATGTATGGAACAATAAATTTAGTATAAATTATATTTTGCTCCATGAAGTTTGTGACAATTTCAGAATAGCTCATAAGGTTTCTGAAATTACACTATTCCCATAAGGTTTATATGTTCATTGTGTTTTATTGCTACATTTTTTAGGTGTAAAGCGAAAGTAAGCTTAAAGCCATACATAACCAATAAAATTATCATAATTTTCCTTAACTATTAATTTCTAATTTTTAAATTTCTTTAAAAATAGATTATATAATTATATAAATAAAATAATTTCTTAAATTTGAGAATAATTCTCTAAAGTTTCCAGTTATTAAATTAAAGATAAACCAAATAAAGCAACAAAATAATATATAATATGGTATTTCTATATACAAGTCAAGCTCGTATCTTGAGTAAGCTATAAGTATAATTTTCAACTATTTTCACGTTGTATTTTGTGATGTTCAGAAATCTCAGCACCGTAAAATATAATTTACACAACAAATAAACATCGGCTAAGTATGCCAATTTTGATTATTGTAGGCCTGACCACGAACAGTTCATACTGGATCAGGGACAGGGTCTGACTTAACGGAGAGCAAAATTTGGATACCTGAATCCAAAATTCGATTACCCGACCTGAATTATCTGTAATTCGGATTTGGATTTAGATTTTATTTTTTCAAAAATTCGGATAATTCGGAAATTCGGGTTCGGGTTCCAAAATAATGAAACGACGACGTTTTATGCATATAATTCGAATTCAGTTTGGGTTATTCGCGTTCGGATTTTAGTCTAATTCGGACTCTTTTTGGGTTCGGGTTTCTTATTTATAATTCAGATTCGGAAATTTCGGGTTTAAATAATTCGGATTTGAGAATCTAATTTTTTTTTTGGTAATTCGGATTCGAATAATTCGAATCGAATATTTTTCGAATTACCTTAATGCTAATCCCTAGGCTGACCAAAGCTCAAATGGTTGTTTAAATAAGATTTAGAACTATTAGATTGAATAATAATACATACACCCGCACCATCCCCATTTAAATTCCACGTGAGTCAGCTCTTAATTTTTATAAACTCATTTTTCGTATTACAAATTTATAAGTTGAAAATTACCGATACCGGTATTACAATAAAAATTATTAAACTAATTATATATCAAACAATAAAATATAAAAATATATTTTTTCCAAAATTTAACTGAAGTTTTATATTTTTTGTCAAAAAATATATTATTTTAATAAAAAATTTTGAATAATGAATTTCTCAATTGAGAAGTTTGATGCACAACTCACAATCAAATGGGCTCAGTAGCAATAAAACCAAAATAATAAGAACTAAATAGAGAATAATGACAAATTATTATTATTTTTTTTTCGTAATTTGCTATTTTCATACACATTTCAGATATAACATAGTGAAGGCTGAGCAACCTTTGATCGTGGAGATTCAACCCAAAAATTATATTTGATTTATTTCATATATTACAATCTATATATAATAACAAAGATACATGCTCTATCAAAATTACTATTGTAAAATTTACAAAAAAACAAAGATTTATTTCCACATTTCTTGTCCAAATTTTCTCATTTCATTTTGAGAAATCATACCTAAATACTGGTGGGAATGCTCTAAACTTCATTTCTATATATCTCAAACCTCTAAACTTCGTTTCTATATTTCAATTTCTGTGAACTGAGGCCATGAGCTGATAGAATCATCCCAACCAAAATGTCCGTTTCGGGAGAAAACTCAGCTCCTCGGCATTGGTGGTTTATCTTCCAATCTCTTGTTTCATTTTCATTTATTTTGTTTAAATAATGATATACATACACAAAAAATTATGTAATAAACAATATAATACATCTCCTAGCATGAGTTTTTTTGGTGAGCCAATTAAAAATTGTTTCATTTTCTATTATTTAGTTTAAATAATGATATACGTTCACAAAAAGATGTGTAGAAACATTACAAATAATTTACGTTGATCGTTTACTTAAAAATAGTTGTATCAAATTTAAGGGATACGACCACCTAGTTGTTTGTTTATTTTCATGTATAATTGTTGTTGAAGTAATAAATAATATACCGCGTCTCCTCGTATAACTTAAGATTTTAGATGTGAATGGTACATCAGTTAATAGTTGATTCGCACTTACGTTACAAGTGAGAAGGCATTTTGAAGTGATAACTAATATAATGCACCTCGCTCTCGCAGTTTAATGTTTTAGGTGAGATTGTAGCATGTTAGTTAACAATTGTCTAAGCGTGAATTATTTTAATTTTAATTTATGTGTGTTTGCTAGTGTTTGTGGATATAATTCACAATGGCAGGGCATGCCGGGTCATATGGGAAACACGGGTGAGCTTGGGCCCGACGGATCTAGTCTGTTGCAGGACATTGCAGGGGGGCATACTGGGAAAGTAGACTTTAAAATTTTCCAAATTTCTATATCCTCATGTTTATATGTGTATTTGACGGAATCGTGTTATGATCATGGTTTTGTACTACTGCTATTTGGGCGTTTAATAAGGAGTTGTAGGTAGGCACGACCATACTACTTTTGAAATTTCTATAGGATACGTATATAAATTTAAGTATTTTGTGATATTCTATGATGTTGATAGGCCAAAGCACCCTCCTAGAACCTTTGTAGTTAACTTAGAAATAATTGGATTTGGCATCCTAGCCAAAAATTATAGTGCCTAAGAATATTAATGGGGGAAAGGAAAAGGAAAGGCAGAGTAGAGCTTTAAAAGCGTGGGTGCAACTATTATGAAAGGAAATGCTTAATAGATGAATAAGTTGCCTGGATAGGAACGAGTGACGTAGGAAAATTCATGTCAATGACCCAACATTATTGGTTCCATTTAGTCGGTCTAAATTTTTAGATTAAGACTTTTGTTTGTTGTTGTTGGTTAGTACAGAATATATATATTTTTTCTTCTAAATGAATGATTAATAGTGTACTGAAAAAGAAGAGCTTTGAAGAAGTAATTGTAGTTTGACTTCTGGCTCTGTATTGATTCTTTATTTGTTGAGGGGAAAGTGCCGTTAGGTGTTTTATCAACTATTATTTGTAAAAAACCTTAAGATTTCTCACGATGTGGAGGCTGCCGCTGGTTAATTGGCTGACGTAATGGAAGAAGTTAGATGAAGAGAGTTTATAATTCTCATTTTTTTTCATAGTGATATCTCCTAACCCTAAATTTTGGAGACCACACATCAGTTTAGGTATTTTGTTGTTTGGGTTTTAAAAACTGTTTATGAATCTATGTCCCCTTTTCGGGCTAACATATGAGAACATAAGTTTCATAAGCTGACTTCAAGTTCAAACCGATTCAATTTTTGAATTTGAAATCTATGGCAGCTAAGCTGACCTAATAAAGAGGTAAGGGTTAAGGCAAATTTAGATTAGGTGGTTCATTTGTATGCTTTATGTAATTCTGAGACTCTTATCGATATCAATGCATGCAATGTCATAGTGGTTGACTAGTTTGTATTAGAACTGCCCTCTTTCTTTCTTTTAATTGAATATATGGTAGTTGCCTATTGGTGTTGGGAAAATGGGAGAAAGATGTGATTTTCATCTGATTGATATGAATTTTTGCAGGTTTATTCATTGGACTGAAATACTGGAAAAATCGCGTAGTCAGTGCCTCTCAAGATGGGTGACTAATCGTGCGGAATGCCCTCACAAGGCAGAAAACTCATGCCATTAAGTCAACTTAGTGCATGGATTATGACATGTGCCTTCTCTCCAACTGGCCACTCTGTTGCCTATGGGGGTCTTGATAGGTTTTGCTGTATCGTCAACTTCTATTCTCTACATGACAAGGATGGGAATCTTGCGGTATCAAGAATGCTTGGTGGGCATAAGGGTTATGTCTTCTGTTGTCAATCAGAGAAGATATATATATACACACACATCCACACACACATATATATATGGACGGCCATTCAAAATTACCCACTTTTAATTGCGAGTTTTGGTGATCAGACGAGTTCTCTGGGATATAACTAAGGTCTTAGAACTTCTGTTTTTGGAGGTGAATTCCAATCTGGTCACACTGGGGATGTGCTAAGGTGATTCCTAGATGACGATTAATGATATTGGTGTATCGTTTTACGCTTCTTTTTTGTTACATTACTTTGGTTATTTTGAACCTTTCTTGCGTACTCTCATGGTTTAATGACACATGATGGCAAAAGCATGTTGTTGTTACCAACTACATGATTTGTGTGTGTATCTCTGCCTGGTTAGCTGTGAGAAAGGATTGGAATAGTTGTAATGGAGGAAATGAAGGTTATGCTTTGAATGGACAACTATAACTATAATGAAAATAACAATTAACAATACCAATGAACTTTTAGTGACTAGGAGCAGGATGGGTCACTGTCACCTCAAAAAGTTTGGGAATATTTATGTGGGGATCAAATCAAATGACCAGATGGTAGTATTTCGTTTTTGTTGTTTCCATTGAAATCAAATGACCAGGTGGTAAATATTTCGTCTTTGTTATTTTCATTAGATAAAAGAGTAATAAGAATATAGACTCTCCATTTAAGTTTCTTCATATCCAACAAAACCTTAAAAAAATCCCAGTTGCCAGTGGCTCACATTTCCATTGGAAGGAACTTATCAGTTGAACGTCACACAAGCATTTGTTGCCAGATAGAGCTAGACGACGAGGTTTATTTGAGATGACTTCCTTCTACTGTACGGATGTTGATCGTGCTAAAATTTTATGATTCCATTATTAATTAGATACTACGGGCATTATCACTTAAAATATGACTTGGCTAATACTCCCTAGATTTATATGTCAAATCAGAATGTAGCTACGAATTGATGGGAGAAGGAACTGGTTTCTTACTATTGTATCATCTCCTATTTTTTCAGTGTCTCGATCAATGGATCAAACTCTAGAATGTTTGTTTCTGGTTCTTGTGATTCGACCAGTCTAGCGGTTCGAACCTTTCATGGCCGCGAGGGAGATATTAATATTGTGAAGTTCTTCCCAGGTGGAAATAGATTTTGGAACTGGTTCAGATGGTGCAGATTTTTTTATATTTGAACTGGCCACCAGCTACAAGTATACTTTCAGCAGAAAACTGGCAATGATGAACCCCCTGTGAGTTCCATTTTGCTGGATACACCAACGGTGATTGCTATGTATGGGGCACATTACTTGCAAAGGTATATTTTCACCACCTTTGGGTGTACAATTACGCAAGTATGTTTTCCAAGTGAGATATTATATATATATTTTTTAACTTGAGTTCTCTGTTCATTGTAGGTGGTTTTGTCTTGGGATCCCTCCAAAACTCTGACGATGGTCGGATTAGCTGTTTGGGGTTGTCAGCTGATGGCAGTGCCTTGTGTACAGGAAGTTGGGATTCAAACCTGAAGGTGAGTCTTTATAGATATTGGCCTGATATCTCCCCTGCCTTGTTGTGATGGATCGAAAACAGTCAATACTTTCTAAAATGGTTTGTCATTTGCTCGTATTTTTGGCTCTATTTGTTTCCAATGGATGGAAGCAAAGGCAAAACTGTAACTGTAAATTTGCAAATTATATATGTCTTTTGAATTCCTGAGATAATTACAAAACTGTACATCATTTACCAAAAAGAACAAAGAAAAAGATTATTCAGTTGTATGCTTACAAATTATAACTGACACAACCAAGATTATGTCTTACCTTGGTTTGGTTAACGACACATTTCTTTGGCGAAAGCTTGATGGCTGTACTTGTCATATATTAACCTAATGCATAATTGGATATGATAAGTGGATAAAATTTTAAGAACAATTAAGATGTGAAAATTCGAATTGGCTGTTTTTCCTCCCTTTTTCTATTTGTCCACCTTTTTTGCGCATTTTATTTGTAGTGAAAGGTTTCCTATTGATTCATCGATTTCTGTTCCAGATTTTAGCTTTTGGCGGGCATAGAAGAGTGATCTTAACACAGTTAGCGTAGAAAGGTATGCATATGATTGCTTTAGCTTCTGAGATGCAAGTATGGCTGTTGGACCGTATTATCATTCACCTTGTTTTTGTTATTTACTTAGTACACTCCTTATCATGTTTCAGTATTGCTTTCACGAGAGATAGTTGTGTGCTGTTTATTCTTTCTATATCATTTTGGTTAGCGATTCGGTTAAATTCCTTAAGGTAATGCTACACCTATACAATTTTCGCACTCAAGGTAGGATTGCTCACGTAAGTACGGGAAAATACTTATGTATTGGCACATATATTAATTATGTGCAATCAATCTCTATGCAATTACTCTGTATAGAACATCTATTTATATACTCTATCTTATGTCAAAATTTTGGAAACTACGTTTAATCTGTGAAAATTCCATTAAGAGTAGGATTCAATTACGCCAAAAAATTCCCTGCGAGACTCTAAACAACAAACTCTTGATGGCACTCATGTGATTCTTTCATGGAAAACGTACATCACACGTACAAATACGAAAACATACCAAACCACAAATAAATTAATTGATCTAATACATATCAATCTCCAAATATAATCTCCCCCTTCAATCCTTCACCATCAGGAGTGGAGAAAGTCATGTGTCTTGAGATAACTCATCATTCATTCCTTCAATTGTGGTGCTAATTCACTTTAATCACTCATCCATAGCTTTTCACCAAATGATGTAATGATCTGTACCCAAAAATAAAAAATATTAATTATATTAAGTTTTAAAATTCACCTAAATAATGTTACTGACAATATATATTTTTTTTTTTTGGTTAATTGAGTCAGAACCTAGATAGAAAATGAATTAAGGAAATCGCTTCCAAAAACACCATTTAAGTTAAATGGTTCCCGAAAACTAGTTTCCATGGTTTCCGGGATTGACATGAAAACAATGTCTTGGCCAAAAGTTCCTATATTTCGAATCCCCTATCAATTGAAGAGGACAACAAAATAAAATAAAAAAGAAAAAGAAAAGAAAAATCACGAGAACACAGCAAATACACCTTATAAATTTAGCCTTCGAATAAATTCTTGAGAGTCTCCGACGCTTCTCAATGGTGAAGGTTGTTTAGTGAATTCTCCCGTAGCTCCGAGCTCACTGCTCGTAAATTCTTGGCTTGGGTGTCTTCTAAACCTCTTCATCCCCGAGTTATATGAATCATCGTATTCTGAGCTCCCACTGGAGAAAATTGCGCTGCTGCTCTTTTTCATGCCTTCATTCAAGTCATCCAACGAGGCATCCCCCTCCAACGCACGGGCAATCTATGTAATGAATAACATACGATAATAAGATCCTATAGCTACTCAATTCAAAATTATTATTGTAAAATTTCAGTTGCTAAAATACGAAATGTACACCGAATTCGGTCCAACCTGGATCATCCTAGGACGCCTCCTAGCGGAATGCCTTATGCAAGCAGCAGCACATGCTATCATGCGTAGCATCTCATGGGGGTCGTATTCGTCATTTAACCTCGGATCCACCAACTCTTCGTACTCCCCACCTTCAACTGCCTGTTCTAGAATAGGCCTAGCCTGCTCATGCCCATACACACGTTGAATATATGTAAGATAACTAGATAAGCAAAGCCAGGAAAGCTAACATGGAAAATAACGTATGTTAAATTAAAAATTATTAAACTATTATGGAATAAACACACTATAAATTTGCAAATATATATATGGACAACCCAATACATAAAACTCCCCCATTGCGGGGTTTGGGGAGGGTATGATGTATGCAACCTTGCCCTATTTTCGGGTGGCTGTTTCCAAGGCAAAACCTTGATTCTTAGGTCGCAATCGAGGCATACATGGCCCTAACTTATAGAAATATTCAAGTTAGAGCTTTAAACACCACCAATTTCAATTTTAGGATAGGCAAATTAAAAGAACATTAAGCATGTTTAGATTTTTCTAGGGTAAAAGAGAGATATATTTTTATGACATTCATCATCATCATCATCATCATCACCATCATCCAAGCCTTGAAAATCATATTCATCACATCGGGTCGCTAACATGAATTTTCCGACGCCACTCATTCTTATCGAAAGTCATTTTCTCACCCAACATTATAATATAATAATATTCAAACAAAATTACATAGTATAAAATATTGACAAAATATTTTTCCGCTACTTTTTTAGCTAATGTACACGACCAGGGACAGCTACAAACTAGTGTGCAAATGGTTGCCTAATCTCCTAAGTTGAGAAAATTTCAACTTAGCTAGTTTTTACTTTATAAAAAATACCAACTCAAAATTGTATCATCCATTTTTTCTTTCAAATTTATTCTTTTTCTTATTTATTTGTAACAAAACTCATCATACTTAAAATGGTAAATTAATTATTTTTAACTTACATATCTTTTGTTAAGAGATAATATTGTATTTGTAAATATTTGGATTGATAATTATCATAAAAATAATTTTTAAGCAATTTAAAATAAAAATATCAAAAGTTAAGGAGTTATAACTTACAATTGCTAACATATCTACTAAATTTAACAAAATATTCAAATATCATATTAATTTTCAAGAACACAAATTAGTGTTACGAGTTTAAGGAGATACGTCGAAATTTCTATATGATGCATACTTAAAAATCTAATAAATAAAAATTAAAATACATCTATTTTTATTAAAAATTATTCAAAATAATTTTAGTTTTTGCTTTTATGTAGTATATGCAATATTTTATTAAATAGTACTCATTCCATTCTTTTTAAATTATCACTTTAGGTTTGAGCACATGAATTAAAAAAAATCATTAATTGGCATCAATTGTAGAGAAATGAAATAATATTTTACTTAACTACCATTCATTAAATACTCAAAATAAATCAATCTAATCTATTGATTGGGGTAAAATTAAGAAGATTATTAATTGGCCTCATTTGTAGAGAAAAGAAATAATATTTTACTTAGCTACCCTTCATTAAATACTCAAAATATATCACTCTAATCCATTAAATGAGGTAAAATTAGAAGGAAAAAATAAATTAATACTTTATTAATTTTCTAAATGAACACTTAAAGGAATAAAAAAATTCTAAAATGACATTTAAAAAGGAAT
>MKEJ01059458.1:0-11963 GCA_001753735.1 Embelia ribes
GAGAGAGAGAGAGAGAAAATTTGACTTAAAAGCAGCAAGATCTTAGCCAAGCAATCAACAGCTACTTTTGAAGAACTTGAGAATGAATTCAATCACAAGCCTGAATAATGTGATGTAAATAACACAATCTACCAAGCGTCTAAAACTTTCTAAGTGTGATAACGCAGACGTATAAATCGAGGCTGCAAGCCAGAAGGAGAAATTACAGAATACGAATCTAGCTTTGCTGCTATCTCATCATAGCACGTACACACAAAAAAATTTATACAGCATACACATGCATATTGTCACTTGCAAGGAATTCCAAGTTTGATAAAAGAGAATTGAGATGCAACGAGGGAAGGAAAGTAAGCAACCTCAAGCAAAATATGAAAAAAGAAAAAAACAAAAAGCAATGAAAGAAAATAGAAAAAGAAAAACGTTGCAGAAACCAAATATAAAATCCACAACAATGCTGCTATGGCTGGAATGAAAATAAACATTTTCCAAAGAAAAAACTGTTACTAGTACACACTTCAAAAGCACCTCATAGTAACAGAAACCATAAATATAGTATGAGAGAACAGTTTAAGATAAAAACTGTAAAAGGGGTTCCAAACAATATCAACGCACTGAAGAAGTCACTTCAGCTATACAATGTCATATATACATGAACATGTGTGATGCAATAAGATCAAAAATATAATGATTAGATAAAAGTTGGAAATATGGTCCTTTTTCCTTTGCATGTCAGTGAATAACCCAACTCAAGAAGTCTTACCACTCAACATGTTCTAACAACTACTTGACCAGATTACGTTAAACATTTCAATGTGATTGCAAGTCGATATGTAAGAATAACATCTCTTCTGATGTCTTGTTTTTGTTACTACTATTCAGTTCCACACCATAGCAGAAAAGTAATCTGTTAAGAAATTCCATTAACTTAATATTTAAGGACAATTTCATAATTTATTAGATCTAAAGGAAGAAAGTAATTGACATAGGCATATAGGAATACACAAATTACAAATTTAACGAATGATGGGTTCAATTAAAACTCGTGAAAACAACACCTGCATGCACAAACTGACCAAGGATGGAAGCCAAACCAAAGACAGGTAATAAAACATCAAAAATGACAATTTAACTTTGTAAGAAGAGTATCAATCAAACTTAAAGCAAGCAAATACCAGATCATATGCATCATATCCATCACATTTGGAAGCTATTTCAAACAACATATCATCTGAACATTGTAAGGCACGCTTCTGGATTTCATGCTTTAACAAAGCACCCCGTTCTGAGGCAGCAGGAGCAGGCAGTTGCACATGAAAGTCAAACCTTCCTGATTCAAAATAAGCTTCAAAGTTCAGTGTCTCAGTATGAAGTCCAAAACAAACAAAAAAAGAAATGGAAAGTCACTGAGAGATGCCTTTAAATGGTAAGTGAAAGTGAAACTAACCAGAAGAGCTCAAGGACTGTGGTATACTACCAAGCGACTGAGCAGAAGCTAAGAACGCGACGGGACCAACTCCACATGAGCTCCCTCGCATTTCCTGCATGGTGCACGACGAGAAACATTTGTTTGAAGGGCTCATAGTTTAAAAGCAAATCAACCCTCAGCTTTTTACTTGAGTTATCTCAAACAATCAAAACAAGATCTTCAGCCACGAAGTATCTACCCATGCCGCACAATGACAAAACTTGCACGACACTTCATTAACACAAGTCATACACAAGCCCAAACATGCAATTCAACTATTTAACTTTAAGAATCAGATATTATGGACCCTTGGCATACATCAAACATATCGTAAAATATCTAAAATTAATGTACACAACCAAACTTTCACCAATTAATCACTTCTCAATTAGATAGTTGCCAACTTAAAAAAAAAAAATTTAGATAGTTGCCATATTTAAAAACTCTGTAGTAAATAAAGTGACATTTTAAGTATTGGTAACAAAACAAAAAATTATTTTTTTCCCATTACATTTACAAAAAAGTAAAATAAAAAAAATCAATGGCATTAGAAATCTCTCTCTACATCTCAATGTCGTCATCGGTGTCATGCACACCATCTCCCAACAGATACCACTTTGTGTTTCCTATATAGCAAACATAACCCTCCCCCAGTCAAGCATCAATAACACCTTGATTAAAACCACAATGCAAAAGAAAAGAAAAAAGTCCAAAATAAGAGTTTCTGAATCATCCTGTAGCACCCGGCTATCACACTTTTTAAGGGTAAGTATATACCAAAAATTGCCTTACGACAGCAATCCTTTACAAAACCTAGCCACAGTTACAAAGAGAGAAACTAGGAAATCAATGTCAGGAAGAAACCGACAAACAAAGAGTAGCCCTAGAGACACAAAAAGGAAGGATCTTGCCTCCCAAAAAGATAATTAATTATGTATCGCCTCAAAAACTCTATAGATTTTCAAGGTACACATTCCACATAACAGAAAAGTGAATAATGCTTCATACACATCAAAAAGAAAGGGTTGGACAAAGCTGCCCCCAACTAAGCAAATGGCTAACATATGCCCAGAATAACCCATTGAACACCCAAAATCGAAAAAACACAACAAAAAGTCTCCCCTATGGCTATAAAGTGTAGGAGGAGATGATGGACAGATTCCCCATCATGTTAGCACTTGCTCATAGCACCCCAATCAGCAATAATGCAACCCTGCCTCTTAAGGTTGTGTCTCGTCACAGAGAAAATGCCTATGAGGATGGGCATTAACCTCGCACATTGGCTTCCAGAAAAATGAGCCTTAACCACCGGTTTAGACCTTGCAGAACCATAGTACAGAGAACAATTCTTTACTCGAAGTATTCAAGCCCCAAGAATCCTTTTTCTACTTGAGAGACGTGCATCATCGAGGATGCCCAGAAAAACAGTTATGGACACTACTACCGCCTAAAAATCAGACTCCAAGCAATTCCTGTACTAGACATGGCATAAATGTTGTTCACACAGACATACTTGTTAGAAGCAAGCACAAACAGATCTCTAAAAGGCTCACCTAGACTGTGAGTGCACCACGTCTGATACCAAAACCTCACCCCATCCCCTGCACCCACATGGAATGGGAAATTTAAGGAGTACGCATCCCAACAACTCATGATCCCTTCCACAACCCAAGCTCTTAGGAGAGAGACGGATAATAAGACCCTCAAACCCCGAAAAACTCCCATACATGGTGATCTTCCTCCACCAATATCAAGGTCTATCCAAATATCCAAAGCCACTTGCCAAGTTGTGTTTCATTTAACACAAAACTTTCTAATCCCCAAAACTCCGTGAGGTACAGTAGATCACGCAATGTCTCATTTGACTATATGATACTTGAACTCGTCCCCTAACCCGACACATAGAAAAACCTGCTAAAGCTACTCCTAGTCCCCTATGCATCGACGACAGTATGCATACCAGAGAAAGCATACAGGTAGGGAGACTAGACAATTTACTCTCTATACAAGTTAAACCCAATGTTACCAGGGCTGCGGTTTGCTGTGGTACGTAGTACAAGTACGGGAACGTGGGACGCAAGTATTGTCTAGTACGCGGTACGTCGGGAATAGGTTTAATATACCTTCATATATACAAGTTAATTTTTGTAGACTATGAAAGAAATATCTTTCTTTTATTTGTATAAAGAACATAAGCCAATTAAGAAACTCTCTTTTAATTCAATTTGTTGAATTTTATTGGTAATGTTAATTTATGTATTTTTGCGTAATGTTACTTTAATCCTTTTATATAATACTTACTTTTCTTGGCCCACTTCAAATTTGCAGATCTCCTATTCATGTAAATATCTCTCTCTTCAAGTGTACGAAGAAAACAAAAACAAAAAATTTTCTTTTCCCAAATATTTTCTTTTTTACAACTTTCCATCTTCCATTCTTCGATTTTAGCTAGTCTATCACATAAATGTGAGTACTCTAGTTGAATTTGTTTTCCTCTTGTTCATTTATTTGTAATTTGTTTTCTTTTTCCTTTCATGATTAAAACAAATTGGGTTCGCTGAGTTTGCTAAAAATAGAGAACTAAACGCTAAAGTATCGCGTTCCGGTATGTGAGAACGAGAATGTGGTACAAGGGGGTCATGGAGAATTAGGTAACATTGGTTAATTCACCACTCTTGGAAAGATGTTTCTCTTCCATGAAGCCAAGCCGATTCTCAAATCTTTGGATCACTCGATTCACAAACCAGAGTAGTCTTAAACTTAGCAGCCAAACGAGGACCCAAATGACATGGAGGGGCTCAATCTTACAACCTAACAAAAGATCTCCAATTCATAAGCCTCTCCCACTTGGATAATAGAACACAGATTGATATGTAAACCCAATAGTTTCAAAATATATAACACCACAATGTCTCAAATTATCCACCTCCGACTAGCACATAATCAATGTATAACCCCACCCGCTACTAAAGAAATTCCAAAACCACTACAAGAACTCTATTCTCCATTCAAAAAAGTATTGCGTTAAGGCCTATTAGGATAATGATTAAAAGCAGAGAGGAGCGAGAATTAACCGTGCCTCTAAAATTCTCATAATAATCCCATCAAATATTTACAACATTATACAGTACATACAAGTGATAAGACATCTTAGGATAATTACAGAAAGGAGAAAGTTAGATGAATTGACGACATACCACAAGGAAGTTACCAAAGCCACTGGCCTGTTGGCTTTTGTCTTTTACTTTCATTGCGGATGCTATGATTTCGGAAATTGGGGCTTGGGTCCAAGTCTCTTGTCTATTTAAGAAAACAACTATGGAAGCCAAACCAAGTAAACTAAAAAAATTTACCCCTTGTAATAACTAATATAACTACCAATTATTTCAATATCCCGTTAGCCATTGTTGTCTTGCTTTCACCAAAAAGCCAAGTGCATACACATCCACGTTGAAGCATAAAACCATGCACCTCGTCCAAATAGTATTTTTTGCCTTGTAGCATACAATATTACAAAAAATAAACATATAAAACTCTGGATAAAAGCACTTGCTTTAATTGTTGTATCAGTGAAAAAGAGTAAGATATCATATAAATCGTACCTCATATTCATCAATAATATCTTTAAGGAACTGTGTAAGCTCAACAACAGAAGATGTTAGTTGAGATCCTTCGGAGTCGGAGTAGGATGATATAATGCTATCAAGATCATCAAGAATTACAAGAGAAGGAGCATGATCTAAAGCTTCTGATAAATAGCCAGAAAGTGTTTTGCGAATGGTAGCAGACTTCTCCAAGGCAAGTTTGGAACAGGTTACAAAAACTCTTCATATGAATAGAAAACGAGAATATTAGTCTATTGTAGTCTGGAAGCTAATTTACTCCTGAAAACATAAAGAATAAAAAATGCACTGTACAACTGCATACATGTGAGCTAGGATGTCCTCATGTTCTTCAACTGATTTTGCAACAGCTGTGGCTAATAATGTTTTCCCCGAACCCTAATATAGAACAAATATGCCACAATATTAACTTTAAGCTACAATAGTATACGAGGCATGACTACCAACATGGAAGGCTTGCACAAGATAGTAGACATCAAATTATTGAAAAGGTGAAACCGCATAAAGAGTATTTTGTCGTAGCATCCTACCTCGAAAGGAGCATAGAATGAAAATATGTATAAAGCGTGAAATTAATCAAACAAGATTTCAAACAAACACCACAATAAGGCATGTTCGGTATGGCTTTTGTTTTGGTTTTTATATTTTGGACTCAAAAACTTTTTTTGTTTCAGGATGTTGGTTCAACTCTGAGAAAACAAATTTATCAAAAATTTCTACTTTCAAAGGAAAAAAAAGTACACGAGACGCCAAACACCAATTTTGGAAAAATATGGTAGAAGATGAGTTTTTTAAATTGAATAGCTTATTGCAGACCAAGATTATAAATCTTACTTTTAAGAGCATGCAGTGATAATTTATTGAATCATCACTTGTATTCACATACTTGACAACAGAGCAACCAAGCAAGCCCTAGTCTCTTTTGCTTTGCCTTTCCCTTCCTATCATGATGCACAAGACAACTAATCTAGTGCAAAGGTTTTATTTAATGCATCTAATGCTTGAGAGCCTTAAAAAATGCTAATTCAATGTCTTAGGAAAAAGTTTTTTCCTTCTCATCAAGATTACGGCTACTACATGAAAATCGCCTAAGACAACAAGAATAGCATGTCCCCATGTATATCCTGCTATATTTATATCGCTACGGTCAATCCGAACTCCTCAGTTGTATATCCCTTGGCAACTAACTTCACAAACAAAAATATCTATTCTCAACTATATTCGACAGACCAACCTAAACTTGTTACCCTTTGATTTCAGTTCGTATGAAGGTAGCATCACCATGTCAAACGTGATACCTTCACTAGAAGGATGCAGATGGGATTAAAACACCAAAAGAACAAAAATAAGATAAAGGGACAAGTGCATGAAAAATAAGTTTCAAAAGATTCGGTTCCACCAATACCATATGATACTTGTAGGGATTTATACATATTGTTTCCCGCTCAATAAGTATAAGAAATTGATAAACCATATTGAGTAAAATGGATAAAGTACAGGGCAAAAATTTGTTTCAACAAAATGTATAGAAATTTAAATAATAGAACTCACTGGAGGTCCATGAATTAAGACATGCCCAGGCGAAGGAAGATTATAACTGCTCAACAGCAAGCCAGAAGCAAAAGATAACTGCACAACCAACCCTGCAGCAAGACAAAAGGAAAGAAGAAGAATAAAAAAAGGCAACAGCTATGAAGCACAACAACCTTGCTCTATATGAGAAACACGTCGCAGAAGATAGGTGCAATTATTATATGAATAACAGTTGATCAAATACACAAGTGCATTTTACCCAGTTTGGTATGCGGAATGCTTTTTGAAGAGCACAATATTTCTGCTGAACAACTAATATTACTGTGCTTACCCCAACACATCCCAATATATACGAAGTGATTATAAGAAAAGCAAAACGAAAATAAATTAAAACATCTTCAATATTTTATAAACCATAGAAAGAAGAAAACACATATTCTTCGTTTCAGGCAGCTGAATAGTAGAGAATTTGTTTTTACTTACTGCTAATAACATCAGAAGCAGCTGTCCCCATCCATTTCAACGAAGAAATTTTTGAGGTCAATAATTTTTGAGAGGTTCTTTCAGCAACAGAATGAATATTTATAGGTCCATGCAGACCCAGATCCCCTAACAACAGTGGGCTTTTCAGGTTATTGTCTCCCGGATTGCCTTTATCAAATGCAAGCTCATACACATAAAACTTTTCATACCGCATGGATTCCTCAGAAGTAGATAAGACAAACATGACATCAACCCCTCTATCTTTGTTTCTTATTCCAGAAGATTCAGTATATGATGTGTGTCCCTTTCCATGGGTTCCAGATTTGTAGTCCTTCACGACAAAATGTAACAAGCTCTCGTTTCCTAAAACCATTGAAATGGTCTCCTCTCCTGCACATGAACCAAGAGCGTGAAGTTGAGCAGAACACCAAGCATGCAAAAGATTCTGCAATCCTTTTTTACTGTTGGGCTTGGTAACAGCCCCATCATTTCTAGTAATCGCATTGCCGAAAGCTGCAACAACTCTTTCATGGACAGACCAGTCTGCCGTATCCATGTAAGTATCTGAGTTTTTCTCAGCCTTGTGATTCTTTCGATTGCCAACATCATCAGGGCCGTGATTCTCAAGAACCATACTATTGCCGGACACTTTGAATTGAAATGGAGAAAGTGAAAGTAAAGGAACTTCTTTCTTAAAGTTAATATTGCATATCTTCACATATATCCCTGAAACATGCAGCATATTCTTATTTTCAAATCTGCCGTCATCATTCTTGGAGAAGGGAGAAGAGAACTTGAAAAGAATATGTAACTCAAGTAAGTATATGGTAGTCAAGGTATACGATCATGAGCCTTCTTAAGGCAGAAATTCTTAGCTGCAATCCCATCTAATTATAACATAAGAATTGCAATCCCATCTAATTATAACATTGTAATGGAAGTTACAATGATAGAAAGCACTCGAGCAGTTCTGGAGATAACAAGTTTGAATGGAAAATAAATGCCAAAACACCTGTCAACTGTTCCAGATTCCCGAACCTTTCTTATCTAAGTTAAAATGATGACAATAATTATACTATATAAACAAATCCTAAGATTAACAAGAACTAAAATTTTGAGAAGCAAATGATGCTCCAACAGTTAAAGTAATTTTATCAATGACTTTGAGAATCTAAGGTTCAATGTCCATTAGCACAAATAAGATAAACTCTCAGCAGGATTGACGTACATGAGTGTAAGGTTGCTTTGAGATATAGACGGAGAGACTTAGAAAGTATTACATGTCCTTTGGCTACCGTCTCTGATATCAAAAGATGAACAATTGCCTGCCGATATTCCTGCTTCTTGTTTATACTTCCATCATTTTGTTGCTTTACAGTTGAATCTCTATCTACCATAGCACTTTCATGATTCTTAAAGCTTTTCTTTGATGGTAATCTAGGCACTAAAACCACTCTTTGAGAATCTAGCGAATGGTGTTTGGCAGTCTCTGGATGAATAAAGATCACAGACGTGAGCACCACCCACATTTCAATGCCATTTGCATTAACTTTGTGAAGAAACTTATCATCTTGATCCTGAACACGCAGAAGTGCTTGTCCAGTAGAATGCTCCTCATTTAGAGGCCTGATCGAAGAGTCTTCCGAAGAGCCAACACTTCTTTCACGTCTCTTTGGTGCCACTGCAACTTCAGCTTGAGGGACAAGTTGCACTGTATCAAATCCCAAAAGTAAAGACATGAATATGCAACAGATATACCTGATTAAGGGTATCGACTTTATCAAACTTGAGAGTTTTGGTTTTTTAACTAAAGCCTAAATAAGGAAACAATACACATCAAATAACCAAATGCTAAATTAAACAAAAAGATACAAAAGACTTCTTGTCGCCTAAAACGCAAGTAACATTCAAGAAGAAAAAGATTTTGGCAAACCAGCGGTTGGACCACTCACTAAGATGAAAACCAAACAATCGCAATAAAAACAAATGCTAAAATAGAACTCATAAACGCAGAAAGCAGACCAAGTATGCTACTTGTCGAAGACCTTCATAAGCAATTAACTGTCCAACAAAGAGCAATGTTAAATGACCAAGAGACAAAAACGTACCGTAAATATACAAGAAATATGAAGCTAAACGCACCTAACTTGTTCATAAAAAAGGAGGGGAACTGTCAGCCATATAGCTGTTTAAGAAAATTAGAAGAGCTGTTCAAAGCCGTTGACAACAGTGAGGTTTACTGTTTGCATCCCTCTCCTATTAATACAGGAACTGGAAGTATGGAACAAAAGGTATCATTCACAAATATTGAAATCCATAGAAAAGAACTCTAAATTTGTAATCATTCACATCTTTCAGATACAATGGTTGAATACCTATAAATTCAGCAAAGTTAGACCCAGAAATCCAATGTAGATCCACATGATTACTCCTCTTTCCTCAGTATTAAAGACAGTTTAACTTCGGAAGCTTCGGACTTAAGGATAAGTATCCAAAAGATCTATAATGATACACAAAACAAGGGAAAAAAACAACAAACTCTCACAGTCTGAAACGGAGCAACAAGGAACAAAATAAAAGAAAAAATAATACAGACTATGTTGAAAAGCAGAAAACAACCCATGAACTCTGACAGCCTGAGAGAAAGCAAAGAAAACTAAAATAAAAGAAAAGAGACAGAGACTAAGCTGTAAAGAAGAAATTAACAAACAGATATAAAATCCAAACAAGGATGATGCACGAACATCACCACCCATCTTCATTGTGAAGCCATTGAGGTCTGAAACCTTCACACAACTCAAAACACGCCATACATAAACATCCGAAAACCATCAAAATCAGAAACAATTTCATAATACATCGCCCCAACTAGGGGTGAAAACGAGTCGATATCTGCCGAGTATTGCTCTAATGGAGCACGAATCATTCAAATGACAAAGCACTCAAACTTGAACTTGACTCAAGTATCATTTTTGTACACGAAATCGACTCAGTAGAGGGAACCAAAAATTCAACTAGACATATGCACGATAAGATCATTTTTTAAACTATTTTACATTTTATTAAAAAATAAAATTGATTACTCCCTCCGTCCCAAAATTTTAGTCCTGTATTGAAAACCCAACTTATTAGGGAAACATCAATAAATGAGTTGTCTATGCATTAAATTATTACAAAATTCTCAAATTTACCCTCGACTAATGTGATATGCTATAGGCGTGTGCATATTAAAGCACAATAACTAAGGTAACTTAGGAAATTTAATTTTTTCTAGCATTTATATTTAGAAAGTTGACAACATTTTGGGATATCACAAAAAGGAATAGACAAAAATATTGGGACGGAGGAAGTACTTACGATAGAGTATTTCTTTATTTCATCAAGCAATTAGGGTCAAATCTTTCCTACTGGTATGGGATGAGAATTTTATTTTTGACTATATATATATATATATCTCTCTATATATATATATATATATGTTCGAGCTACTCACGAGTTAACGAGTCGAATAGCTTGCTACTCGAGCTCAACTTGAAATTCAAATCGAGTATGTTGACATACTCGAGTTCTCATTAGTTCACGAGCCGAGCTCAGACTTAGTAATTACCAAGTCAAGTTCGAGATACTCATGAGTAGCCTTGCTCGCTACCCCCCTAGCCCCAATTGTCTTCAAATCGGATAGTAATACTATGAGAAGTAAATCTCAAACGATGATAAACATCAAAAGGAGACAACATGCCAAAAAAATGATATATAGACCAAAAATATATTAGGTGTCACTATGACAGGTTACAAAGCACCCGCCTAGAGCCCAAGACCACCAATAACTATATGAGGGCCCAATCTTCGATCTGATATAAGATGACAAAACAAACCTGACACTTCCCATAAGCAAAAGAACCAAGCCATACCAGATCAAAAATCCAACATTCAAACCCATAATATACAAAGACGCTTGAACTAACCATCTTAAAAAAAGTCTAAAGGAGCAGGCAACTCTTTGCACAAAAGATGGCCCAGTTGCGATCTGACCACCTCAACAAGAAGAGAAGGACAAGAGATGAACACAAAGATAGAGAACGCAGCAGAAAACTGCTAGCTCAATGATCAAAGTTAAATCTTAGCCAAAGAACTTCTCCTACAATAGCACTACAGGAACCCACTGAAGTATGGTATAGTTTAAGCTGATGAGACTAGAGCGGGCATAAATGATTTAGAACTATGGAGATTTTACAGTCACGCAATTTTAGGCTGAGTAGATCAAAAACCGAATATATGGAGTGCAAATTTCAACGGACACCGTATGGTGGACCCGATTGTGGTTAAATTAGGCGCACAGGTGGTACAACAAACTAATCATATCTGTTATTTAGGATCCATTTAGAAGAACAATGGTGGGATAGAAAGAAATGTCAATTATAGAGCCCACGCAGGATAGATGTAGCGGAGTATTGCTTCTGGGATTTTATGTGATCGCAATATGCCTTTATGATTAAAAGGAAAGTTTTACAGGACCGCCGTAAATCCACTTTTGTTGTATGGAAGATGAACAAAAGATGAGTGTAGCAGAGATACGTATGTTGAGATGGATGCACGGAAATTAGGAAAGATAGAATTTGGAATACAGAGATCGGTGCAAGGTTAAGAATAGTTTCAATTAAAGATAAGTTGAGAGGGAATCGTTTAAGGTGGTTTGGGAATAAAGGAAACATAACAATGCATCGGTTAGACAGTGCAAGAGTTTTGATGTGGAAATAATGAGAAAAATTAGAGGTACACTTTTAACTACGTGAATGAAAGTGATAGAAATGGATATGCATGTGGCAGAAATAGATAAGCAAATTGCCTTGGATAGAAAT
>MKEJ01059459.1:0-11751 GCA_001753735.1 Embelia ribes
TTCGAAATATTTGGGTAACAATGTGAAAACCAACCGAAAATGCACTCTTACGGTCAACTCTAGATTTGCATTGCGGCGATAGGGCTTTTTTAGACGTACAGTTTTCATTTTTTTCATTTTCAAACCACATTTCCCTTAATCGACCACCCACCAGCGTATCCAAATGCTCGAATGACATGGAGAAGTCCACTATCCCAAATTTGCTTGCATCGGAAGCTGACTCACTAGCTTGGGCTTGTGGTTTAGCTTCTTTAGGGGTGATTTTTTTTGTCTTTGATTTTTCAAAATCATTAAATTCATGTTTTTTCACGAGAAATAACTGCTTTTGAATCGAATGATTCGAGTTAACGATTGGATCTCGATGAAATTAAAACAGTGTAAAAGTTAGAAAAGATGGCAGTTACTGATGATAGTCTCTGAGCATTCTTTTTCTCGTTGTCCATGATTATTTTTTCTCTGCAATAAGTGAATAAAAAAGTTAATTAATTATAATGATGTAAACAAAAAAGCGGCTACAAACGGGAAAGAAATTAAACAAAATTAACTTTAAAATAAATAAGTGATAAAGTATGTTTATTACAACGTGTCAATTACATGTAAGCTGATAGATTAACCTTTTCCCCAATGGATATGGAAAAGAGATAACTCATCTTAACAAAGCCATCAAAAAATAGTTAGTGGCTAATAATTAAACCAAAATGAACTCAAAACTATTCAAATTTGCACACAAAAAAAAAGGCATTTGGGTTCAAAAACATGTATTTTTTATTTTTGGTTCATTTCGAGACAAAAAAATTAGTGTTTAAACCAAATTAAACATGCAATTTAAGGACCCAAAAATGAACTAAAAACACTTCTTCTTGGTAAAGCTACTACAAATCTTTTAGTAAAGGAAAATGAGAAATAAAAAATAAATTGAAATTTCACCTTGTTTAACTTGCACAAAAAATATTACAGTAACTGATTAATAATAATAATAATAATAACAACAACAATATAATAAAATAAATCTATTTAACTTGCACAAAAGGAAAAAAACCAAGGGACATTGGGTTAAAAAACCTGAATTGTTTGGTCCATAATTTTGAAACAAATAAATTTTTTGTTTAGAGCCAAACATGCAAATAAAGGACCCAAAAATGTACTTACAAAGCAACTACATACACTTAAATAAAGGAAAATGAGGAAGCAAAAAATCGAATTTACACCATAAATTTGCATACAAGAAAAAAGAAGACACATTTGGGTCCAAACATGAATTAGTTAGTTCAAAATAAAACGTGAAACATTCTCGTTTGAAACCAAACATGCATATAAAGGACCCAAAAATGTGCTAAAAATGCTTAGTTTTGTTGGTGCTTAAATATTTAATTACTAAACAAATGTGGGGGTCGAATAAAAATAGAGACTAGACCTTGTTTAATAAACAACAATGGCTAGAATAGTTATACATCTCCAAAGTGGGAGATATATATATATATATATATATATATATATATATATGTTTATATAGGCCTAGAAAAGGAGATAAGGCTATGAAAGAGTTGCATGTATAGTGTGAGCTAGTTGAAAGAAGAAGACAAGCAACGGTTGAAGAAAATGACAGTCTACCCTCTAGCTCTAAAAGTAACGCTTCAAATTTTTGTTTGTTCTAAATAAGTTAATTTAATTTCATTTTATTGTAAAAAAAAATTTGATTAGATACAGCCAGCTAAAAAATTTAGCAACTAAATAATGGCTAGCTGTTAAGCAAAAACTTGAAAAACTGGAGCTTATAAATTAGCACCAAACAAGCCAATAACTGTATTGGATCCAACTTAAAACTTTGAAATTTTTTAAAATAAAATAAATAATCTCAAACTTAAATATTGAGTTTTTAATAAAAGCAAAGTTGGAAAAAAACAATTCTCTCTTAGTGGATAGGGCTTGGGATTGGGCGCGTGTTTGATGATGCATGGGTTCCACTTGCAAAAGAACTACATAAATGGTACCTATTGTTTGACAAAATTTATCTTTGGTCTCCCTAATTTTGATTGTAGCACTAATAATCCCTAAATTTATGAAGGTGTGGAACTTGGTTCTTAAGTTGTTAAAAAAAAAAAAAAGGTAACATATTTGGCTGATCATTTAACAATATGTTTATACAAGAAATTCCAAATACCCCATCCTTTTAGTGTCGTTCACATTATTCTATATATAATAACTTGTTTCAATTTACTCTATATTATTTTATTTCATTAATCAATTTAACTTAATAATTAACATTGTTTATAATTTGTTTGAAGAGAAACATTAAAGGGGTTACATGTTGGGTGAAACTCACAGGTTACGAAGATTTCAATTGATATATGCCCATGGTCCCAAACAAAATTCTAAGGTTTTCTCGACAAATTGTACCAAATGTTTTAAATTCTCACTTTAATTATAAGATAACTGATTAAAATAGCATACTCCCTTTCATGCATCTTTTTCAAGAGATAATAACGAGTTTTTGAGAAATGATGTTAACTATTGATACAAGTTATAGGATAAGCGGGTAAATTGAGATGATACTTAAAGGATAAGGTATAAATTGGAATTTACCCCTTTTGTAATGTTAAAAACCTTCAATTATTTGTATTATTAATGCTAAAGAAATATTATGTAACCAAATGAACTTTTGTTGAAACTATGCGGATTTATTTATGTAATTATCCACCAGAAAAAAACAGACGGGGAGAGAGAGAGATAGAGATAGAGACTAAATTTTTTTTGTCATTATTACAAAATCCATAGGAACAGCAACACTTGCCCAGCTCAGCAAGCACCCAAAACTTTAAATTTGGGCTTTGTTACTGCTTTTATTATTTTTAAAAAATGAAATAGTTATAATTTTAGATGAGAATTAATTTTACTGAAATACAATCAAATTGTAAATGTATTTGTGTTACGAAGAGTAAATGAAATCAAAAGGCCTCTCGAGTTTGATAATAATTATAATCAATAATAGGACAACATTAATTAATAACTTAGAAGTATAATTAAATTTATAATTACAACAATTATACGCATACAACTCACGCTTGTGTAATTATATAAAAGTGATTAAGATTATTATTGCTCAATATGGGATGTACAATATTATTTTTAACAATTACCAATTGTAAATCAAAGTGCCAAAACGCATAAAACAAATTTTTCTACAGTAAATGTCTTTATGAAGAACTAAAAAAAACAAACCCTCTTAAGTTTGATGTTAATTAGTAATAGTAAAAACAAGTACAACAGAGCTAAAAAAATATATTAGTAAGAGCTTTCTATTTCATACTTTCCAACGATAATTATTTTTATTATGTCACGAATTTCCGCAGAAATTTTGATATGCTAAAAAGCTTTAATGCTTTAGGCCATCGTAAACACACTGACCCTTAATATTAATTTTTCTACAACCTTTTCTAGAATAGAAATCAAATAAAGTTATTGTAAAAAAGCAATGTAAATAACAGTAAGCACATAGAACAAAAAACAGAAATGGTAAGTAGTAAGGTGTAGCTACACTAAATATATAAATGATGAGCAAAGAGAAAAGAAGCTTCTTTTCACGAAACAAAACCCACAATATCGAAAAGGGTATTTGCATGATAGATGCATAATTATCAATTGGTAATCGGACTTTGTCAATGACAACATCTTTGGTAAATTAACTCGGGCAACAAACTTAACGTTAACGACATATATCGATATAACTGTTGCCATTCGTTATAACTTGGTAGCAACAAAAGAATAATTTTTGACGTGCTAAAAACTATAGTGTCTTTAAACCATTGAATCTAGCACGTGTAGATCTTTATCATTCTTGTCGCGATGTTACTGCAATCTTAGAATTTTTTTTGACTGTTTTGTGTCTTCCGAAGAACTAAAAAAAATGGTAATTTATTATTATCTACGTCAAGCTCATAATAGAGAGTCGATATATCTAAAACTTCAATAAAAGCATTTCGAGCACAGATATAGTCCCATCTAGGCATCACATAGTTGATTTCACATTCACCAAAAACTTTCTTCACAAAATTGAAAATTTAGTTCGCATTCACCAAAAAAGTAAAATGCTACTTAATTAAGCAAATGTAGCAGCAAGAAAATCAAAGAGTTTCTAATAATTATTAAAATCTAGCTTGACAAGGTTCTTAAACATTACAAAAAGAAAACAACTTTAGCTTAACAAAGATATCCATAATACTACATTCTGATTATCACATCTAAAATGTCACAATGTATTATTCTTCAAACTTTACATAATTTCTCAAGCACCATGTATAAAAAAGATAGATCCGTTGTTCAATTTTGGGGTGCTCTCGTTCTTAGAGTTCTCAGCTGCAGCTACTTGCGCACAAATGTCTATGAAAAGGGCCTTTCCGCAACAAGAGACGGAGCAATAGGATGACTCACCTCTATAAATAATCAAATGATAGCACATAAAAATTAAAACAAATATAAAAGGATTAGAATGATTCAGTGTTTTGGTGATAAAAATTATTACTAAGTCTAAAGATACTGTTACATTGTACTCTAAAGAATCTACCTTTAGCGACCAAAATAATTTTTCTGTCACTAAAAGCACCAAAATGACTTGTAAAAATACTTTCATCTTTGTCACCTTTGCTTCTACGACGACAACCTAGGATTTTCATGACAAGATAGTGATTTTTAATGAAAACACTTACTTGAGTATGTACACACTGACCGCAAATTCGAGGTTCTTTTTGCATAAGAAACATGTTCCTAAGAAATATTTGAAGGGGCAAACAGCTGCAAAAAGAGGATGAAATTTTGTAAGTCGGTTGAAAATACCATCGGTTTTCCTCTACCAAAAGATCCGAAAACTTACCCGACTTGATTATGTTTATCATTTGTGATCTTAAAACTATTTTGTCCATCTTGGAATGTTGGAAGTTGTGAACAAGTGGTTTCTCCTGAATCTCCTTCGATGAAATTAAGATTGCCAAGCCTACTTTCGGGTGATTGAATTTGGAACGACCGTTGTTAGGAAACGATGATACCAAAGTTAGCTTCGAAGGGTTTGTCACGGATTTTGAGAAATTACTCAAAATTGAGTTGTTTCCTTTTTTATAGACTATATTGGAATCAGATGCGGCGCGATGAAGAGTGGTTTTCGGAACATTTTTGTTTCCAATGCAGGAATCAGATGCGGTGCGCTGAAATGCCATTTCGCAAACCATAATTAAGACTTAACCTGCAATTAATTCTCAATGATGGAAGAATAAATTATTTGAGGGGAAAGAAACACACTTCATTAGAAGAATAAAACATGCATTTAAAACTTTTAGAGATCAAAATTATCAAAAAGAAAACAATTATTTTACACACTTGATCCAAAGAGAGTCTAATTCTTCAGTTAAATTAGTTTAATTATCATAAATATAATTTTTTTTTCTTCGGTAACCAAGATTCATAATAAAGATATCATAAGTGAAACCTCATTAATGTTATTCAGAATTTAAAAGAATTAAGGGATGCAGAAATAATAAAATTTTATCATGAGCTTTACACTGAAAGTAAGCAATATATAGGAGATGAAAAAAAAAATGACTAGGGCAAAAGTTTCTTTGGAAATATCAAATTAAAAGTAGAAGAGAAAAATAGAAAGGCGAAGTTTAACTAACCTTTAGAGACTGAGCTTTCTGAGTGGATCCTTCGCATTCAGGGCAGTAATATTGATGTTGAGTGATCCCCAATGGCAAACTTTTTCTACGTACTGACAGAAAAATCACAACTGCATCGCATGTGGTGTCTTTCTCAATATAGTCATAATTAATCTATTTTCTAAATTTTTGAATAGAAAAAATAGTTAGTTTCGTCTTCATGTTTCAACTTGTAACTTTAATCCCCGTTATAGCAAAAATATAATGACTATCTCTATTATTTTATTGTTACTGACTTAAAAATTCTTTTGAAACAATTATGGATATAAAATAAATAAGTAACTTAAAAAATAATTATCATTAATTGTACAAATAACGTAAAGAAACAAAAAAAATTATGTGGATCATGTTCTTTATCGATCAGGAAGATAATTGTCTCAATGCTTCGATCCCCAAATTTTATGTTTTTTGTGATGAATTTGTGGGAATTTGTTCATAATTAATTTCTTTTTCCATGCACGTCCATAAAATATGAATTTTCAAAAACTATACAGCCATTTTTTATTTTAAAGAGATTAAAAAAAAACCAGACAATAATTGAATGTTTGTAAAGAAAATTTATGACTTACATTAGGCCACTCATCTTTATTTAAAAAATATAATAGGCTCCAAAATAAATTTTAATTTTAATATATGACATTTTGTTAATAGAGTAAGATAGTTAAAATATTAATGATCCTCTATTTAACAAGTTACTTATTATTTTTTAGCCTTTAAGTGACTGAAATTTTAATATAATTATATGGGTTTTGAAAGGATAGATTTGGAAAATATATATATATATAATGGGTTTGATAGTTTTATAGTAGAGTTATATATATATATATATATATATATTTATTTATTTTTTATTTATAATATAGCTAATGCTCTCTTGTCTTTTGCTTCACACTTGGCATGTTTCAGTGAAAACGCTATATGCACACTCCATTCGCTCTCATGATTACAACTTCGCAATTTTTTTAATACAAGGGACTTTTTCTCATTTTTTTCATTTGCTAGATTATTATTTTCGAAATTAGTATTTTTTTTTTTTGGCAATTATTATCTAAATATTTTTTGATAAGTATTTGTGATTAATAAGAATAGGAAAGAAAAAAAAATTGAAATGAGAAATATATTGAAGTAATAAAAGCCAAAAATGAATTTGGTCATAAGCCTCAAAACAAAACGGACTTGAAACCGTTTATTTTGTCTGTTTTCTCACATTAGACGAAAAATGTGAGGTGCTCCAAATCAGTAAAGAGAAAATTTGAAAATTAAATTATTATTTAGTACTAGTAATTAATGAGAAAAAAAATTAGCGCTCAGTTTAAAATTTAAGGATACATTTCATTTGTCACCCGAAACGGTTTAGTTTCACTTTAGCCTCTCTATCTATTAGCTGCTTCACTTTCCAAAATTACGCTAAATTTCATGACGTATGTACATAAACGAACTTGAAAATAATGGCAATATTTTCAAAATTACTTGTTAAAATTGAAAAGAAAATTATAAACCCAACTTCAATTGATTTTGGTAATGTGGAATGTTGAGCTTCATTAGCTCATGTGTCAAAATTTGAAAAAGACACAAATTTATTTATCCACTAAAGAATGGTAGTTTCATCTTGACAATATAGCAATTGATAGTTATTTAGCATAGGTCACTGCAGATATCTTATGTCATTCACCTATTTTTTGGGTTACTTCATACTGAATTTCTATCGATAACATCTTGTTGTGACAAACATCTTCTCGTGTGTCGTGGGTGGCCATCCCTTTAACGACGTTTGTTATTACTAGTATGTAGCCCGCACGTTACACGGTTAGTATGTAATATTTTTTTTTAAACAAATTGCTAGATATAATTGTTTATGATATTGTTTTGTTTTTCACCCTTTTTTTGTATTGTTTTTTAGTTTTATTTGTTTTGGATTATTTATTATATATAGTGGTATTATACTTTTCATTTCTACTTTTTAAATAAAAATATATATATATATATACTTACCATACATATTTTACTCAAATTTATAGATTTAACATATATCAATTACATAATAATTTTTAATTATTATTTTACCCGTAAACTGACATTGACATAATAAAGACATAATTTTACAAAAATTTTACATCTTTTTTTCTTAAATTATAATTTTCATCATTTTGTTCTAATTCATATAATTGGTTTTGGTATATGCTATAATATAATATTTTATTAGGTTTAGAGGAATTCTATTTTGATAATATTTTCAAATAAAATTTATATTGCTCCAATACGCAAAATCAGTTTTAATACATATTTAGAGCTTGTTTGTATATGCTATAAAAAAAATTAGGTTTAGAGGAATTATTTTATAGTAATATTTACAAATAATATAACATAATTCTAATAAGTTTCATTTTTTTAATAAATTTAGATTTAATGGATTTATGTTCTGATAAATCTATTTTCTAAAAATTTACAAATAATAGAGTACTTGTCAATTAATTATGTAAACCTTTAGAATAAATAAATAAATAATAGTACCATGGAAAATTTTATAGAATTCTACAACATGAATAATTTTTCATCCTTTTTTAAAGTATAGTTTTTATCTTTTTGTTCCAGTACATAGAGTCAGTTTTTGTATTTGTGTTATAGTTATTTGCTTATATATTTTAAAGAAGATTAGATTTAGAGAATTTTTATTATGATAATTTTTTTGAATAAAATAATATAATTTAATCATTTTTTATCTTCATGAAACTTATAATTGGTGGAATTCTATTCCCATAAGTTTTATTAGTTTTTTTTTTTTCATGATTTTATTAAAAAAATATATGACATCTTTTATTTTGATTTTTTTATTCTTTATTTTATGATTCCGGTTTTTTGGTAGTCGTACTGTAATAATGTAATTTTTTATATAAAATTATATAATTTAATAATTATTTTCAAGGAATTTAGGTTTGGTCTAATTTTATTTTCATAAGTTTTATTAGTTATGATTTTTCATAAAAAATTTTCATAAAACAATTATAGGACATGCTCTATTTTTTTTTTCATAATATATTTTATGATTTCAAGTTTGATATCATTCACACTATAATAATTTTTTTTTAGGAATTTTTTTTTCTATCACGATAGTTTTGATTTTGGTGGGATCTATTTATGAAAATATTTTAAAGATTAATGGTGATCTGTTTGTACTTACATACATATATATATGGATGTGATTACCTTATTCATGGAAATATTTTCTTTCCTAGATTTTAATTGCTAAAATTATGGTGGACATGTGTCTAAAAGTTAAATGATCACTCGTCAAAAAATTATGCAACTACTTGTCGCTATTAAAACGAAAGTAACAGAAAGTTCAAGAGATTTGAGATTTCTATTTTGTTGAAATTCAAAATCAACAATATCTCACTAGTTTTGAAATTCATATCATAATATACGAGTTTTGATTGCACGTAAAGTGGCAGTTGCCCCAAAAATATAATAATAACCAATTATTTCATATTCATCGCTGAAATTACAATTCTCACAATTGGTAACTTCTAAGTTAATGTTTAAATTTTGACTCATATCCGAGTGCACGTGAAGTTTTGGAGTTGGAATCAATAACGAAAAGTTTCGTGAATACTTTTGGGCAATTTTGAAATCAAAATAAGCTGAAAGTCACTTTCAAGCTTTAGCGATGGATTATGATTTCAGGCTAGGGATAGATTACCATATGTTATTTTGGTCAAAGACGATTTATGTTATATTTTGACTCAGAATTTGATTAGAATTTGTTTTCTAGCCAAGTTAGAAGACTCTTATGTCTATATAAGCATGACTAGGGCTACTTTATATATATGAGAAACAAGAGGGTTTTCCCCTGGGGAGGTTTTGCTTAATGGTGGAGGGGTTGGGTTTCTTATTCTTCACCTAGATGGAGGTTGTGAGTGTATTCTCTTAGATTCTCATGGCATGAGGGATCTTTCTCTTATACTCGATCCCCTTGATCTTGAAGATAAGAGTATAGTAGAACTATTTCAAGCGATATTCCTAGGATTCTTGATTGGCAAAAATCCTAATAAGATGATGGGTGGTTCCAATGAATATGTTATTGGGTAGGAGAAATTCTCTTGAATCAAAATTCCTCAAGTGTTAGTGGTTTCACATGTTTGAAAAATTGGGGAATTTTTCATAAAGCATGGTGGGTATTATTTTATTGTAACTGTGACAATTTATTATAATGACATAATTAGAGAATGTAATCCTAGAAAATGGGTGAATTTCTTTAAAAAAATATCATGGTCTTTATTTTCTTCATGCACATTATTTTTGTGTTTTGCTTATTTTCGTTTAGACTATGCACATCTAAATGCGCTTTTATGCGTTATGATCTTGGGATGGATTAATTGGTTGTATCCATACTCTCCTAAAAATGACAAAACTTACCAATTACAAAATCATAACAAATACATCATTAGCACATAAGAGCAGGAGTTCCATCTGACAATTAAATTAGCTACCTTTGCATATCGACGACTAGGAGTATATATCATATAATTGGTAACTTGTCGCTTATTTCTTTTTGTTCGACAACATTTGTCGTATATTGTCACCCATTTAATTTGATACATATAATTTTTTATAATCAATGCCAAAAGGCAACAAAAACCCAATCCTCAGTTTCCTTAAAAATGACTATACTCCTTAACCCCAACAAACTTTTAATAGGGCCTATCTCCCCCTCGTCACTAAAGCACTTCAAATGTATATTAGCATACACCAACACCTATTACATTCAAAATTTGAAGAAATTTAACTTTATTTTTCTTCAGTAAAAAAGACACATGCAACTGAATTTTCCAGAACTTGACAAATATGATTTTTTAGTTTCCTAAAATTTGAAAATGACAAAACTTGGCAGATGACCACGTCATAACAAATACATCTCCATAAAATACAGAGCATGAGTGCCTTCTGAAAGTTCAATAATTAGCAACTATTTCACACGTAATCAATGACATGTATGAAGGTGCAACTATCAATATCAAAATGTGTGGTGACATATCAGCTAACTTCCTTATTATGATTGATTTGCATCAAGGCTCAAGATTAGACCCTCTCATATTTATAATAGTAATGGACGAGCTTACTAGATACATCCAAACCGAAGTGCCATATATATGTTATTTGCTGATGGTATAGTTTTAGTTGATAAGACCAGAGAGGGCATAAATGAAAAACTAGAACTATGGAGATACACTTTAGAGTCGAGGTTTTAGGTTGAGTAGATAAAAAACGGAACATATGAAGTGCAATTTCAGTGGATGTGTGGTGGACCCGATTGTAGTTAAATTAGGTGGAGAGGTAGCTAAAGGACTGATCATTTCCGTTATCTAGGATCCATATTGCAGAGCAATGGTGGAATAAAGATGTCAATCATAGGACCCAGACGGAATAGATGAAGTGGAGAAGTGCTTTCGGGAATTTATATGATCACAATATGCTTTTATGATTAAAAGGAAAGTTTTACAGGACCGTAGTAAGACCAGCTTTATTGTATGGAATTGAGTGTTGGACTGCTAAAAAATAAGATGAACATAAGAGCAGAGATGCAATGTGGTCTCAACCAAGAAGGATTCACATAAATCAATTCTCGACCTCCTGGGCGAGATATATATGTTGAGATGGATGTACTGAAAGATTAGGAAAAATAGAATTAGGAATGAAAAGATTCGAGCAAGGTTAGGAGTGGCTCCAATTGGGGATAAAATGAAAAAGAGTCGTTTAAGGTGGTTTCGGCACATAAGAAGAAGACCTGTCAATGTACCAGTTAGAAAGTGTAAAAATCTTGAAGTAAGAACAAAGACGAGAGGTAAAGGTAGACCTTTAACTACGTGGATGAAAGTGATAGAGAAGGATATGCGCATGGTAGAAATAGATAAACAAGTTGCATTGGATAGAAATGAGTGGCGTCTACAAATTTGTGTTAACGACCCAAAGTAACATCTTATTATAGTTCCATTTAGTCGACCACAATTTACTAGGATTTTAAGGCTTGGATGATGATGATGACGACGACGAC
>MKEJ01059464.1:0-17797 GCA_001753735.1 Embelia ribes
GCTCAAAGAAGAGGACTTGTATGACCATTCTCATAGGTAAGCATTCGTTTTGAACAGCATGTGTACATGCATCAGCTGAGAGTTTTTGGCAGTCCATTAGCCTGCAGATTCTTTTCCTCTCACTCTTGCTAATGTCTGGGTGTTCCTGTGCCGAAGAACGAACTATAAAATCAGATATAGTCTATGTATATCATTGTAGCAGCGCAGGCATGCATCGAAAGCTGAACGATAGCATCTAAGTCAAGTTCGATTCTCTACTCGAAACCGAATTTGCTGCAAACATCAAGAAGTTAACATTTATAAGTGGCTCGATATAAGTATAGTCATAGGTCCTAATCCGAATATAATGGGCCAAGTCCATTTTTTGTTTCCAAACATTTGACTCAAGTTCGATTTAGTACCCCGAGCATTCCTAAGTTGCTCGATTTACTATCAAAGTGACAGTTTGGGCAGTTCTTCGAAACGATCTAGACATTTTCTGTAAATATTGTTCTAAATTGAGCAACTTATAAATGTTTGGGTGTCAATTTTTGTGCACTACCTCAGTTTAGCACGTGAGATCAAATTTGGGGAAAAGGTTTCAGTATAAATGAAATTGAACGGAATTCCATTGACATTCGTATATTTTATTTCAAAAATATGCGAACTAGGAAAGCATGAGAGTTTACCTTAAGGTTCATGTCGATAGCACAGTAAATTCCATCATGAGATGGCCTCGAAGACCTGACAATATTTGTGCAAGATCAACAAATTTGGTCAGGACTAGATTTGGGTCCTTAGATATCTCAGCAAGGTACCCCCATCGATGAGCTTCGCCACTTTCACCTTAGCACAGTCAGATACAAACTCGGGACTATGGATCTCGAGGAACTCGTTCCTCTCCGAAAAATCACTAAGCCCATTCTCTTTCTTTATAAACTCCTCATCCAAACTTAGTACTAAATTGATAATCATACACAGTTTTCTCCCCTGCAGGAGCTCCTACCAAAAGATCTGCCATAGTGGCATCCTCGAGCTGCTGACTGATCCTCTTCACCAACTCTTTCCTCTCCTTTTCACCACATTCTAACACAATAGAATAATTTAGTAACTTAAGTAAGAAACCACACGGTACGCTTTTTTATCTGATGATAAAAGCGAAATTAAGGTCTCTACATAGGATCGATACTTTGTAGCGTCCCCAACAAGTACAACACCCTTGTTATACCCCCAGTAACCTCCTCATAGCAAAAGCTCTCAAAGCTTCTCCGATCACATCCCCAGATACTTTTCCCTTCGTCTTAATTGTTGATATTACTCATCCGAATGCATCAATGCTAAGTTCACACAGATCTTCTACCCACCAATCCTTAGGAATGGCTTGCGGTTTTGCAACACCATTCCAGTGAGGATTGTTTCTGTTAGCAGTTGGGAGTTTTTTCCGATTATACGCATATGACCACTCTACTTTCGAGATCTCAATCAAAGCTTTTGAAGCCATAGAGTCTAGGCAGTGGCTGACTATTTTCAGCTCCTCGGTCCTTGGGAGAAAAGATTTAGTAGTTTGGAGAACAATGATTGAATCTTTTCAACTGCGAAGAATGCAAGAGTTGAGAAAAACTTCGATTTTATAAATTATATTCCCTTTTTCTACACTTTCGTACATCTCTAGACATTCAGCTGCACATCGAGCAGCCACGACGTTGTACGAGTTAAGGGTGACTGTCATGCCATAGCAAAACTTGGCACATATCTTGAAGGTGTTGGGCCCTCCCGGGATGTCGTCAATTGAGATCTCATCGTTGCTTTGCTCGTCTGAAAGCGCAACTAACTTCTGTAGGCGGGCAGTCTTAAAATTTCCAGCAAATATTTAAAATAAAACCCCCGATATTTCAATTTCCACAAATTTGGAAATTAAATTTGCAGGGTTCCACAAATCTCACAAAAAGTGAATTTAGCACTAAAAAAATTCGAATTACATGTTATATTTTGATTTTGTTTGTCACATGGTTCACTCATGACATCACTTTATTGTTCTAAACCCCACCATCACTTGTACTTTTGTATTCACTCCAACAATGTTTTTTGTGCCAAGTTATTTATTCTAGGCATACCCCAATACCATGTCTAATTGTGCTTTTAACTAGGTAAAAATTAAAACCTCCTCTATGTGGCACAATTATATAAAAATAATTGTTAACTAAATATCCCCAAAAAATAAAAGAAGTTGTTTTCTGCTTTTGTTCATTCCCCAATAAAATATTCATGGATTTTAATTAATTTTACAATTATAAAATGATAACTAAAATTGCACAAAATGTTGAGCTCCGTAATAAAGTATATGAAATAATGAATTCAATTGCATTCTCGAGTACTTTTTTTTTTTCAAACAAAGGGAGATTATATGATACAATTTATAAGTAACGAATAAGATATCTCAATTAAATTAATTAAAAGTCTATACCTTTTGGCTTAAAATAATTGTCAAGGAAAATTCAAAAAAGGAACAAATATATTTAATGTAAAGATAAAAAATAAAGATCAAATTATTCAAGGAACTGAAAAGTGAAACGAACAAGTGAATGAGATGCATGAGGTCTGCATAATGCAAAGTCCAGATCTTTCTCTTTTTGTTGCATTTTCAAAATCTTTTAATAAATTAAATACTAGAATTATGTACAAAAATTATACAAATATATATGTATTGGCCATTTTCTTGAGTATATAATTTACCACATTTAGTCTTTTTTGTATATATGAATCTCGGTACATGATTTATTTTTATTTACTTTGACATGAATGTAGTTGTAAGCAATGCTTCAATATCTCCTCCCAATGTTGCCCAAAATTAATACAAATCCATACACGAAATTTCTATTTTTTTAAACTTTACCATAGTCTCATTTAGAAATCAAAATTCAACCATTTTACATTTTATTTCAATGACATTTTTATCTCAAGTGAATTAACACGGTGCTCCAAATATCAATCCAAGGCATGGTAGAGCAATGATAAAAGTTAATCCCTGGTTCCACAAATAATTGGTGCATTTATTTTTTAGAATGTTTAAAAATAATTTATACACTTATTTTTATTTTATGTTTTGTGGTTATTCATTGCAAAATTCAAAGAACTACTATTATTAACACTCATAATCACTAGACACTAGAAAAAAACAAAATATAGCTGGAGTATTATTAGTATTTATATATCAATTAAAATTTGAAAGTTATTTTTTGTTTTTTATATATAAAACTATATGCATGTCAAATTGCACCACTTCTTTATTGACATGTCAAATTATTAAACAGATACTTTAGAATTCATCAAATATATCATGCTATAATTTTTTTTTAAAAAAAAAAAAAGAGCAAACAAACTGGCTCTTATTCTCTTTTGGTGTTAAGCCCGCCTGGATCTGGTTTTAACAAAAATTTAAAAGCTGGATCTAGATAATAAAAAGAAAACAAAAACAAAAAAATTGTTAACTATTTATCTAATCTGACAGAAATTTGGTCATGATTTTAGGAAAATATTCTTTCCACGGAAATTGGTCGGATTATTGTCAAGGATGGAATAAATTATTATTGAATATGCTAAGTTCAATATAATTATTAGTATTTAAAGAACCAAAAGAATATATTTCTACGGGATCCAATATAAATATACAGAAGAATAATGATATGCGTACCTTATTAGTAAATTTCCGAATTTTGTTCGTTTGATGTTAGTAGGCATGTATTATTGAAAAAAAATCATTTTCGAATCGATATGCAACCTAATAAAAAATACTCATATTTTTTACAAATCCAATTTAGTATGCGTATAATTCACATTTTTTAGTCATTTTTCTGTTTTAAATTTTAGAAAAAATACTTGAAAATAAAAAATAATATATTATTATAAATTGTACATCATTAAATTATATATTATATCAAAATTTTCATAACGTATTTTTACAAGAAAAACATATTAAGATCATTCGTATTGTACAATATTTTGTTCTTGTATTTAACTAACTATGATGCGTACATAGATACAACGACTATAGTTTATATTATGGTTTCTTAGAGCATTCTCAGTACGGTCATTTTATTTGGGTTACTATATTCTAGGTACTAAGATATAGTGGCCCAGTAAATAGTGAAATCCCACAACAGAATAGTTATTTTCGATAGTTAAATAATAAAATAATTAAATAAAATTAAAACTCCATTAAATTAATTTCTTTCAAAGTTTTTGGGTGTGTTATTCATAATATTGATAAAATACAATTTGATAAAAACAAATATTTTTTTCGGTAACTAATTTTTCAAAAAAAAAATTCATAATATTGATGAAATACGGTTATATACTTATTATTTATATTATATAGAAAATATATATTTTATACATATATTATATTTTTTTATATTACATAATATATATTATAAATTTTCATATATACATAGATATTTGATACATATATATATATAACATGTATGTATATAAATATATAATACATAATATATATTATGTACATAAATTGTATATATATATAGTATATGCATATAAATATGTAATATATATAATAGATATATATTATATAAATATATTTTATAATACATATATAATAATATATATATAATACAATTCATATACATATATATTATGTTTTATATATAATTTTATATATTCGTATATTAATATATATGTATATATATATATATATATATGTATATATATATATATTGTACCTAAGCTAAATTGTACTTAGAATAATATAGTTCCCATGAATGGTAATAAGTTTAGATAGCCAAATTTATTGACCCAACCTCATTGGATATTAAATTTAGAGACAATACTGTAGTAATAACGATTTTGCTGTGGATAATTTTTTGAGCTTAGGTAGCTAAATGGATAGTTAAACGTGTATTGTACCTAATTTAATTACTCTGTTGGAGAAGCTGGGCTATATTAAGTGGGTTTTATTCTTTTGGTCTCTGAAATTATATTTTTAGTTTGGGCCTTCCATCAATTAAGATAACAATTTACCCATATGTGTTATACTCTTGTATCTAGCTTACATATCTACCTGGGCTGAAGTTAAGGACCACTTTTTTTTTCATTTTTTCTTTTTTCTTTTTGAAGAATATTACGGGCCAGTTTTAGCTTTAGTTCCTAACGTTTAATCATTGTAATTATCTAATTTAAGATAATTTTCTCATTTAACAAAAAAAGGTGTTGTTCTTAACTTCTTGTATAATTCTTGTGTGTGCACCTAAAAAGTGACCATGATAAATTACGACTTATAAACCCTGAGCCAACGTTGGTAGATTAATGGTTTCGTTTTTTGTTTTTTTTACCATTTCAATATGTAAATATTACGTGATTGAAAGACCATTATTGTGGTTCATCGGAGCCGTTATTATTTAAGTTTCTATTTATTGTAGATAACACCCGACCACTTAAATTTAGCCGAATTCAACCTTTAACATTTTCGCCGCTCACAAGATTCGAATTTAATTTTCTTCATTACTAAATTAACAACATTACATTTATAGCCAAAAACTTTGGTCGCTTAGCTTATCATATACTCTGAAAAACTCTATATTTCATTTCTTCTTAAAGTTTTAATAATGTCCCGCAGTTCTCATTTTTATTGAGAACTTTATGCAATTACCAAATATCTATAGTATGTTGGTGCCGCTGTGATTAAAATAATTTTTGAATAATAATAAGATGTTAAATTAAAAATAATAAACTCAAAATAATAGAAATTTATTAATCAACAACTAAAGGAAATAGAACTTATATGCTTATAACTATTTTACAAATAGAATTACCGGAAAGTATAACTTTTCATCTGCATTGATAATAGACTCCCAATATATAACATATGCTCACTATGCCCTAATATAAGTTGCAGAATGGGGGCTTAATAGAGCCTTTTTATAATGCAATAACCTCTTTGACTCTCTATATGGCTGTGATTGTGTACAAAAGTGAAAGTACTATATAAAATGGCCGAGGATCAGCCTGTTTATATAAAGATTTCCAAGCCCAAGCCTTGACCTCGGACCCAAACTCGAACCCAAACCCGGTCCCGGAACATGCCATGTGCAACCAATACCAAGCTTGGACTCGACCCCAGCCATGCCGGCTAATCGGACGGCACGCGTATGTGGTGCTTTCACTCCCCTGGATTACACCTCTAGTACCATGTGTAATTGTATTTATACAATTGAGTAAGCTTTGATCTCCTTGATGTGAGATAATTCCTACAATATTTAATGCCTAGTTAGGGAATACTGATGCTTTTTAAAATCCACTTCTTAAAATTGATTTTGAAAATTGATTTTAAAAATGGGTATAACTCTACTGTTTAGTAAATGAATTTTAAAAATTGTTTTGGTAACTAGTGTAATGTTTGGCAAAGTGATTATTTTTATTATAAAAAGATAAAAATAGGTATGTATGGAAAATGTAATAAGTATACTTTGGGTTATTATGATAATTAATGAAAGAAAAAACAGAAGTTACTATTTCTAAAGTTACTTCTCAAAGTAACATTAGAAAAGAAGTAACTTTAGAAAAAGTAAAAGCAGATTGTTAAAAGTATATATTAAAAATGTAAAGACAATAAAGATAATTTTTATTGTTGTGTAGAATTACATAAGTAATGCCTCTTTATATAGGTAATAATTCTGACAAAATAGGAAATAAATATAATGAAAAAGAAATAAATCATTCTATAAACTATTAAATCTAATCTAGTCAATATTTGACTCAATTATTTTGCATCAAAGATAATATCTACTTCTAATACTCCATCTCAAGATGAAGATAAAGGTAACCGAAATGTTTATCTTGAACATTAAAAACTTCGATCTTCAGTTTTCAATCGTGTGATTTCAATTAAATGATAACTCTCCTCAAGACTGAGAGGAAATGTTTTGTGAATAATAAACCACAATTTTCTTTCAAGTTAGGAAGAGAAACTTTAAAACTTATAATTCACAACGAATTATAAAGAATAAAATAAGAAAGAGGAGGGGATAACTAAAATAAAATATAAAACTAGAATTGAAAGGGAAATCATAAAAGGGAAAAAGGAAAAAACTTCACTTGCAATTGGTAGAGGGAGAAATATTTAAGAAAAAATAATAATAATCACGACTACGGTTAGTCGAGTCATGAAAAAATAAGACATGAAAAGAAATTAGGTGGAAAAAAAAGAAGAAGAAAGTGGGTGAGAAAAAAAGATATAACCAAAAAAAGAAAAACGGAATAGGGAGAAATAAGATTAAGAGAGAATTATATGTAAATTTTGATCATGGCGACGGAACTATTTCATACTCACCAATTTAAGTTAAAAAAATCCACATCCAGTAATTTCAATTTTGAAGAAAAAAAATTATATTGATAATTTTTTTTATCGAGCCATCAAGTTTTTGGTAAACAAAATCTGTAAGTAATAATAATAACCAAATTAGAGATTTTGATTGAAAAAAAAATAACTCAGTTTTAAAAAGAGAAGACAATATTTAAAGTTTTAGTATAAAAAGAAAAATAAAGATTTAAATATCAATCTCGTAATAAAAGTAAATAAAGTTTGGCGGGCGATAAAATAAATCACTGCCTGCAGACGATTACGAATGCAAGATAGCTCAGACTCCAGTAATCGAAGGCTTTGATACAATATTAAAAATATAAAGAGAATAAAGATAATTCTTATTGATTTGTAGAATTACATAACTAATGCCTCTTTATATAGGTAATAATTCTAACAAAATAGGAAAAAATTATAACAAGACAATCTAATGAAAAAGAAATAAATCATTATATAAAAACAGAAGTAGCCAACAAAAAATAATTTCAAACTCGCTCTAAACACCCCACTTTTAATCCCCTTTTAACAACTAAATTTGAAGTCAATTTTTCATTCACACTATTTGTCGTTTTAGACATGTAAATATATCATCTTGAATCTCGCGACAAGAGTTTTCAAACCCACTCGAGAATGGTCAGAAACCACAATTTTCCAACATAGTAGCACTACATGAATTTAAGTATTACATTCATTGTTGATACAATAGAAAATAAGGCCCCAAGGGGTGTCGGACTCAAAATAAATGGTATTGAGGTGAGAGATAAAATACAGACCATATAAACGTAATATTTTATATAAAATAATTACAAAAATATTTTTATAATTTTTTATTATAATTTTTTTTTTATGTAGCTTATATTTGGCCTCCTCAACCTAATAACACTTTCTTCTGCCAGACACCACCCCTCCGACTATGAGACCTAAAAGCATCTACTTGATCAGTGGAGAAAAAAAGTATCGAAAAAGTTAAAGGTTAACAATATACAGGCATAAGCAAATGGCAGACTGGGAAAGAGGCAATACCACGTCAAATTTTAAAATTTTACCTCTTTTTTTATCTTTTCCGTACGTTGCACAATCACAAAGAAAGGTAGCCGGTGCTTAACGTGATGGATCAACTCATAGGGAAACTTCTAATCTTAAAGGCCAAGTTTATGTTATTTCCATATGTAGTGATAATTTCTCCAAATAGTCTTCAGAGTGTAATTTCGAACGAATTGTAAGTTTTTCTAATACATGATTGTTTAGTTGCCGCTTATAAATTTCAGTTTTTTAGTTTTTTTCATTTAAAAATTAGATAACATTTAGCTACATAGCTTATAAGATATGTTTATTTATTTTTTTGGCCTAAATAAATTGAAAATTTTAAATTTTATGTGTTTAGCTTTTTTTTTTAATAAAAAAATAATTTATTTATTTTACCCACACGCCTCTTATTTTATTTATTTTTTGTTAGCATACTTCAAATTTTTAATTGACAAATAAAATAAAATCTGGTATCCACCACTGCTAGTAATATTGCACGTCAAACGAGGAATTGATGATGCAAGGTTCCCTTGAAGGACCATAAGTATCCAAATTAGTAAAATTGGGACCAAATTGAAACCTATAGAATTAGGTCGAGACCATTAATATAATTCACTCTCACAAGTATGTATGTATATGCCGTTACAGTCACCTCATTCTCTTTTACTCTCTCTCTATCTCTGTCTCTCTCTCTCTCTCTAATAACGTTGCCGATTCACAGAGATACTCTTTTCCGGAACAGAAATCAAATAAAAAAGTTATTCTTTTTTTTTTTTTAACGATTCGGATCTTGTATGATCTCCCCATTTTCCTCTCTCCTCTTCGATCCGATTCGAATCCATAAGATTTCGAACATGGATCTGTAATTACTTGAATAAATATAATTTGTAACTAAATTAAACTATGAATTTGTTATTTTTGGATTTGATTTTATAATCATGTTAATGGATCTCTTCTTGAAGGCGGGCTCGAGATATATTTGCAGTCTACCCCATTGAGAGTAAGATTTGATTTATAATTGTTTTATTTATCTAATAATTGCCTTTTTATAGTTTGATTGATGTTGGTGTTTAGTTGCTCACAAAAATTTGGGTTTTTTTTTTTTTTTTCGTGTTGTGGGTTTGTTTAATCTTTGGGGTTTTTTTAATCCGAGGAAATTCTCAGCTTGAAAGCTGAGCTGATAGATGCATGCGTGATTTTAAGGGGAAAAAATAAGAATAGAAAAACTTGAGCTCAAATAATGTGACAAAACAAGCCATGAGTTTATGTTTTTGAAGAAAAGGTTTTTTTAATGATTTGATTTGCTAGTAAAGTGAAGAATTGTAAATAATTTGGATGGTGTTGATATCTTTGCTGCCTTTGTGATCTTTCAAAGTTTAGTTCTTGATTGAGTTAAATTGGCATGATTTGTGAAAAGTTTTACTTTGTTTCTTCATTTTTGTAACTCGGTTTTAAGATAAATATTCAGTTACTTGATTCAGTTTCTGGGCCTAAGTGTCGAAAGGAGCTCTCGTGATCTGGAGTTGAGACTGTTATATGCTCCTTTTAGTTATATTTGCATCGTATAGGTATAGTTACCGAGTGGCAGCTTCGAGGCATGATGACATTGTTTGCATTGTTTCCAAATCATTCCTTTTTTAGGTTTTCGGGTGATATATCGAGCAACTAATAGCCATGTCTTCAATTTTGTAATTTGTAATGAAATTATATTCAGTTGGCTGAATTAGGTTTTCCAAGTATTTAGTGCCGAGGAGATGTAAAGATTTGAAATCTCGGTTATTTTATGCTCCCTTTAGTTATATCAATTTATTGGGATTTTAAGGCTTGGATGATGATAATTATCTTGAAGATACAATTGATAAATTTGAGTACATTGTTTTCGAATTATCGCAAAGTGTCTGTTGATTCACTTTTTGTAGGTCAGAAATCAGGAAACTAAATCCCGGTTCCTCCTTTTAGATGTTATGCAATATTTGTCTGAGGTCTGTAATTCTTCAAGCCGGATATATCGGGAGGTTTGCTAAGGGAAAGGCTCAGTTAATCAACTCGCAAAGAAATTTGAATGCAAGTTGTGGCCATAAATTGCTATCGAGTCATAATTTCACAAGAATGGAAGGGATGATAGTGAATACTGGTGCAACTGATAGACAGGCGCCTGTTGTTGAGACGTTGCATGCGAAAAACGACGATGGGGACTATGCTAGTGGAGGGTGGAAAAGGTGATATGTTATGCGCGCGTGTGTGTGTTTAAGTTTATCTATCTTCATGCATATCTAAATATCATGAGCACATTTCCTTCAAAATTTTTATTCCTCTATTGAAATATTCTTGAATGCTATGCAGTTCATTTTCCATGTTCTTTTGTGGCAACTTTGAATTGAACAAGCGCTATTGGACGTAGTGTCGGTCTCGTCCTCCCCAAAAGCGAAGTTTGATAATCGTGCTTTTGGTTTTTTGTCGCTTGACAAATTTCTATTTTGGTGGATTTAGCTATTCTTATGAAAACCAAAGTACTAAGGCACAGATCATAGTATTAGATATAGTAGCTAACACCACATTCAGTATTATTTTGGTTGAATGTTTTCTGTGCTGATACAAGATAATATGAGTTTAATGGTTGTTTCTGTAAATGGCTCAACATTCGTGGGTTATCTGTATTCTTTCTATTTGAAAATTGCGGTGATTGTAGGAATCTCAGTTTTATTTGTACCGTAGGTATGATGAATGCAAAGAAGTAGGTATATAAGGTGGAAGTGTGAACTGCGGTGCACGAGTTTTTTAATTCATGCATGGAACAGTTCTTGCTCGGCATTAATGCTAAAAGGCTTCTTAATTCCTATTAACTCAGACTTGATTTGGGGAGATGAATGTTATTGTGTCCGAAGCGGTGTATTGGATGATGCTCATTTTGGGATTTTATTTATATTCTCGTGTTGCAGTTGCTTTCAATACCGTTGTAGTTTATCATTCTGCACTCTTTAGATTAGATGTAGTTAGTGCAATATTTTGTCTACAGTTCTATGTCCAGCATTTTGTTCTAACGTTTGGTTGATTCTGATCTGACAGTGAAGATGGAAAGATGAGTTGTGGATATTCGAGTTTTAGAGGAAAGAGACCTAGCATGGAGGATTTTTTTGACCTTAAAACTTCCAAGATTGATGGCCAGACAGTTTGCATGTTCGGGATATTTGATGGTTAGATTTTGTAGTCTAATATTTTGCATTGAATCTCTTTCTATGAATATTAAGTACCCATTTGTTCACTTTATATTCTTGGTTTTCAGTTAAGCAAACTTATTTGTGCTGGGCAAGAAGGCCACTTTAAGAAAACTTTTTATTTATTTTTTTCTGTTAGGGATGCTAATCTAAGCCTTGAATAAACTAAATACATCCAAAGATAAATCCCACTTCCTGCCTGAAGTGAACCAATCCCTATGTATCCAAACTCATTTTTGGATTCTTGATTTTGGAATTTGTTTTTAGAAACCTAAAAGCCGAGTTTTCTTGACCAAATATTCATGTTGAAAGGATGTTTCAAAGTACACGATTTAAAAGGTGAAGTTAATGGGCTTATGTTTTAGTTTCCAACATGCCAACTAGGATATGAGATGTTAAGATTTTCTCCATCTCTTACTCTTTGAGTTTGGACGAGAAGACAAGTTGTGGACGTGAGCAATTTACTTGATTGATGTTACAAACAACGAATCCTGCATGGGAATGACTGCATGCCTGTCATTTGTCGTTTCGCTTAATTACAAAAAGAAATCTAAAGAAGTAATTGGAAAGTATGAGGGAATAATTATGGTTGCTTACATATTATTGATCATTAGTTCTTATGTCAAAGGTACTTGGACATCTGGAGTAGTTTATGCTATTTAATTGTTTGCACGTGGATGTTGTTTTTCAATTTTATCAGACGATGACAAATGAAGAAACGTTATGTAATGAGCAATTACAGTTCACCGACAAACCTGAATGTTTATCTCCCTATTTTGTCGGTTTAAAAATGTAAAGTGCCACTTTGCCGCGTGATGAATGCCTTTAGTTCAAAGTCTCTACGAAATGTCTACACATATAATTTTCCCTTGCATTATCTTGTAATGGAATCTTCGCTCACTATCAATGTCTTATGTTTTTATTTTGTGGTAGGTCATGGTGGATCTCGTGCTGCTGAGTTTTTGAAGGAACATCTATTTGAGAATCTGATGAAGCATCCACAATTCCTTACAGACACTAAATTAGCTATAAGTGAGTCAAGTTGCCTGAACTCTTGTTTCAAGAATCGTTCTGCTATGTTTTTTTATTTTGTGTGTGTGCTTTCTTATCTACTTGTTTTTCCTTTAGTAGGCTGCATCAAGGTACTCATTCATGGAAATATTTAATGCATAAGTTTGTAGAGAAATACTGCAAAAGCGAAACTGAAGTGGAGCTGTTTTGGTAGTTGGACATGTCTTTTTTTACCACCAAGACATGTTTTAACTTGTAATGTGTATATATTTGGACAAATGGACCCGCTCTAATCTTTGCATATGGGCTGTTTATATCTTTTCTTTTACAATCCTTCAAGTCCAGTAAAAACAATGTTGTGAGTTGTTTACATGAACTTGCAGGTGAAACATATCGACAAACAGATGTCGACTTTTTGGAATCTGAAAGAGATACTTACCGTGATGATGGTTCTACAGCTTCAACAGCAGTTTTGGTTGGTAACCATTTATATGTTGCAAATGTTGGAGATTCGCGTACGGTGATTTCCAAAAACGGCATAGGTACTTCCCAAATTATTTTATAGTCTTTCCAAGTTTGGAAAATACTTCCTCCATTCCTTTTTAATTGTCTTTTAAGGTTTATGCACAAGAATTGCCTCGATTATACAAGAGAATAAGTACATTTCACCAAACTACCCTTGGTTAATATCTGTGAAAAGTGTGGAGTAGTTGGCAAGTTAGCAGAAGTCCTATTGACAAAATTGGAAAAATCACAATTAGTACTCTCTTGATTTTCTAAAACGTCAAATAGAAAGAAATAAAAAAAGATCTCTCAAACGATTATTAATTAAAAAGGAAAGGAGGGAGTACTTGTTATACTGTTCCTTAGGTTTAGCATTGACATGTTTCCTCGTGCTCCAACAAGATCTTAATCATGTGTTGTCATTTTGAGACGGTAGAAACCAAAATAGGGAATTGAGATCGGTTACTTTTATGTTGGCGTTTTCTTTTTGTTGCCCTTTGTGATAACTCTTATTTGGATTTTTATTAGACGAGTTATTTTCTTAATAGAAGGCTAAACCTCAAAAGGAAAACCTGCTTTTTTTTTTTCTTCTCGGTTTTGCTGACTGACGGTCGACAGATATTTATGTCAAATATGCATAATGAAGTAAATATCATTTGGCCTGATTCTACCATTTGAACAACATTTTCTGCATTATATTTATTATGCAATAAACGAAATGTCTTAGGTTATGTCACGGAAAATTCTTTGTGCTGGGTATGACATGTTCGTGTAGTTCTTTGTCACGCCTTCTGCTATTAGCCACATATTTGTTAGAAAATCTGGTAGATTAGAGGCCGTAGGGAACTTGTTTTTTCTAATCATGACCTGCGGGTACATGCTCATTTAGATGTGTGGCATGCGTCACTTAGAAATTATAATTGCTGAGTTTTTGTTTGGCGTGTCGGCTTTTTCGTAACAAGAATTTTTGCTTCCACCGTACCTAGTTTAGTTCTCACAATTAGGAGAAAAATGGAAAAAAGGTACTGGAATAATAGGTGTAATATTTCTTCGATTTTTTTTCCTGCAGCTATTCCTCTCTCTGATGATCACAAACCAAACAGAAGTGATGAGCGGAAGAGAATTGAAAATGCTGGAGGTGTTGTAATGTGGGCAGGTGAGACCTTATCATGTTTACAGTTTAGTCATGTACCTACATCACTATTACTTTTTCCACCTTTCACTCAATTACATGTGATTCCTCTTTTTCAGGTACATGGAGAGTGGGAGGTGTCTTGGCGATGTCGCGCGCTTTTGGTAACCGCATGTTGAAGCAATATGTTGTGGCAGATCCGGAGATCCAGGTGATTTTTGAATACTCTGGAATTTCGACCTTGTTACTTTCTATTCTAGCCTCACTTTTATAGTATGATAAAATTGCCACGTATATCTTCTAGGAACAAGTGATTGATGAAGAATTTGAATTGCTTGTGCTTGCAAGTGACGGGGTTTGGGATGTGTTGCAAAATGAGGTGAGCCCACTCTTTGTTGAAAGTTAACTGTGTTCTTATTTCTACTAAAAAAGGGTCTGTTTTTGCCATGATTAGAAACCAATTGAGCTCACTCTTACCGACACAATGTTTTAGGTTGTATTTGGTTTTGAGTATTTAAATCTTATTGCAAATGCAAAGTCGTTCACATACATAAGTTGCGTTAATGTTGTGTAGGACATCAATGAACCAGTGGTTGAGTTGCATGTAAGGCACTCTCACGAGTCACTCTATAGGCGTCCTTATGCTAAATTTTAGTGGATGTTCACGCCAGTGTATCTAATACTAATATTTATTCCGTTGAAAAGGGGGGTTTGCTATAGTGATTTCCTTAAACTAGGGGGGCTTCATACCCAGTATTATTTTTTAGTTTTGAGATTATCTGTAGCGAGGGGCGGTGTGGACACGATTAGACTTTTAGAGTTTTAGGTATAAAGATTAAATTTTGGGGGATGAGAAATAGAGATATTGGTGAGAATGCCTTTATGATTTACTGTGCATGCAATAACAGCAGTGTATCCAAGGGCCAGTGATTCATAACACTACTTTTTCATCACTGCATGATAAGGTTTACATCTTAATCCGCATCATGTTTCTCCAGCAAATATTACATGCTAAAAAAGGAAGCAGCAAATGAAAAAACAATGGATAAACATCATTTCTATGTATCCAATCCCCGTGATTGAAGTCTTCTGGTTTGCGAAAGAACAAACGTTGTTGTCTTACAAAGTGTTTGTTTTTGTTATTGCATCTTTGAGAAGCGCAGCTAAACCTACCACTGTTAGAAAAAAAAAATTAACATGATTTCAATCATCAATGATTCAACTTTTACACATAAGCAGGATGCTGTGTCGCTGGCACGGACAGTGGACGAACCCGAGGCTGCAGCTCGTAAGCTAACGGAAACTGCCTTCGCACGTGGCAGTGCTGACAACATTACCTGCATTGTGGTTAAGTTACACCATGAAAAGGCGGACACAAACAATTCACCGGGTGACAAACCAGCTGGTAATTGAGTCCATACTATCGGTTTGTTTATTCATTGGTTTGTTTTATCTTTTTTACTTTTGTTTTTGGAGTGAACATAATGTGGACCTGTAATTTTGTTTTATACCAGCTCATGTTCATAAATTTCGTACCTTGGAGCTAAATTGGATAAATTAATTGTAGATTAACGATAAAGTGACTGCTTCTGTTTCTGTTCTTGTTTTTTTTCGATGTATTTTTAGAGGAAATGATATATGTATTCAAAATTTGTATAAAAGCAGTACTAACACCTTTATGATTAGATTTTGTGCGTCGATCTTTTTCTTAAAAATATGATTCTTAAGTACTATGACCCATCCTCGTGTTTTTGTATGGTTAGTGTTTTTGTATGGTTGTGGGTTCGAGTATTATTTTATTATTTTATTTTTTATTTTTTTCCTTTATTAAAGACTTGGGTTTAACACAACATTGCGCTGGTTTGGTTCCAACTCCAGTGTACTGAGTTCATGTTCTCATTCTTGTTTTCGCTGTTTTGTAATAAATCACCTTCATAAAATGTGTTTCTCATTCTTGTTCTCGAGATTGATAAGTAGTTGTTCAGGAGCAACACTACTTTTTTCTGCTGTAAATATGCTGAAAATTTTGTATTCTGTTCTCATTCCTATTTCTACTTTTTTTGTGACGTCGAACTATTCTATGAAATTTTTTAGCATACGTTAAAGTATATATATATATATATTGTGCGGGTATATTATTACCAAGATAATCATACTCGGTATCGTTATAGTTGGGTTAAATACGTGAACAAAGAAAAATTAACCGAAGCACAAGGGTACCTTGTGGGATTTCCTTGGTTATAAACATTAGTACATATGGCTGAGAAAAAATAATAATAATAATAATAATAATAATAGCACAAAAAGTCCATTGAAAAACCAAGCAGGAAAACCATTACTAATTTTTAGTTTTTCGAAATAATTTAATCAATAGTCCATATAAATTTTATCAAAAATATGTGGTTATGCTAACTCTTGTATTAAAATAAGTAATTATCAACAACTTCTCTTATTTTTCACCAAATTTTTTAATATATAAAAGATAAATGTCAATTCGTAAAAAAGTGATGCTTGTGTAACATTGCTAATTTGTGAAATTATTTTTAGGCGCTTTTGGGGATACAAATGAACATAGTCGAGCAAGCTCAGCTGTTTCAATAATCATAAATTGTTGAATTGGATCACCGAATATTTTAAAACCCCAACATTAGCACAACTATATCATGGTGTTACTATTTAACACACTTGCATATATTTAAGTATGTAATTTTTTTTTTTAATTTAATTTAATATTTTTATTTTATTTTAAATTTAATCAAGTGATTATAAGTTTTTAACTAGCCGAACCAAGAGTTATTCAAATATCTTGCTACTATTTAGGTTCATTTATAAATGAACAAGTCCGATCCGCAGATGAAATTGGCAACGAGATGATACTACAATTAATATTTTTTCTTACAAATTAGCAAATATATATATATGTGAGATAAATCATGGGATAGAGGTTTTGACAAAAAATCTTAAAAACTTTGTTGGCCGTTGGATCTGAAACAATTAAATAGATATGATATATCCTATTTTTTACTTTCTCTTTATTTTTTTGATATATCCTAACTGTTTGATCGATTCAGGCCCAATGACTAATAAAATCTATAAAAAGAAATTTAAAAATTTTTACGTCACGATGCCTTCCTTCCTGTATATATAACTATGCTTAATCGAAAAAAAAGTATTTCAGTGACCGGTTTCAAAAACCTTTGAAATCAGTTAGGCCCATGTACCCAAAAACAAGAATGTTTTAGGCCCAATAAAATGTGAATTTTCCAATATACCAAAGCCCATATAGCAAACAAATGATTATGCAATCTTAGCCCTCATTTGGTAAAAGTTTAAACGACCTTTAGGCCTTTTAAATTTACACGGCATTCAATCTGACTTGTTTGATTACAACTTATGAATTTTTATTTTTATTTTTTTTTTTTGCCTAAAAACTAAATAATAGTTGGCTGCTTATCTTTTAGCTTAGCTTATTTTGTATTTTTGTCTAAATAAACTGAAAATTTTAAACAAGATATATCAAACATTTTTTTCATTAAAAAAATAAATTGATTTATTTAC